>CAUYTI010003655.1:0-19750 GCA_963575145.1 Galago senegalensis
AGAGACTCGCTGGAGCCCAGGAGTTGGAGGTTGCTGTGAGCTGTAATGCCACAGCACTCTACCCAGGGGGACAGCTTGAGGCTCTGTCTCAAAAAAAAAAAAAAAAAAAAAAAAATTCAGCCTGACAGCGAGCACACTAGGTTCTCCAGCTTTCTTTGAAATACCTTCAAAAGGCTGGGCGCCCATAACTCACTGGTTAAGGTGTCAGCCACATGCTCCGGGTTTGGGGCTGGTAGGTTCGATCCCATCTGGGCCAGCTAAACAAACAAACAAACAAACAAAAATAGCCAGGCATTGTGGCATTATGGGGGGAGCCTGTAGTCCCAGCTACTCAGAAGCCTGAGGCAAGAGAGTCGCTTGAGCCCAACAGTTTGAGGTTGCTGTGAGCTATGACGCCATGGCATTCTATCGAGCGTGACAAAGTAAGACTCTATCTCAATTTTAAAAAAAAGAAAGAAAGAAAAGGAAAAGAAATACCTTCAAAATGAGATAGATCGATGGGTAGCACAGGGGAACCAGCGTGTGATAAAGCAGGATGAGTGAGATACTATGATACAACCATGTGGTGGGTATTTGGGTATTCACTTTAGAGTTCTTCCACCCGTCCCTGAAATGTCTGTAGTAAAATGTCTTGAAAATGTCTGTAGTAAAATGTTGGGGCCAGTATAGGAAGCCAGAGGGCTAGCCCTCAGGGGGCCTCTCAGCCTTGAAAAGTGTTGTTTTCCTTTAGTGTTGTTGTTTCTTACCCTTTGTTCAACCTCTACACTCAAAGACAGCAAAACACTCCTGTCATCAGTAGAGATCCTTATGGCAATGAGTTTGGGGATAAGGGCATATTTTGAGAAATCCCAAGTAGCTCTAAGATCCCCCTATAGAACTGGGAGAGAAGGCTGGACTTTGCAAGCCACACGTTGTAGCTTCCCAACAATTCAGGCATTTTCTCACCTCGTCTCAGAAAATTCAAGGGCTGGAGGAGAGGTACCCTGAGCACAAGGTATCCAGCACTTAAGAGGGTACCACAGCCCCTAGGCTGAAACATTAGGTTGATGGCAATTGGAGAGGGCTCTCCTGACTTGCTGTTGGTCACCCACGTAGTACAGGGCACTATTGCTATGACTAGTAGTACAGTCACACAGAAACAATTTAGTTCCTGCCGCCCCCCCCCCAATAGAGCCCATCTGGGAATAAACTGGAGACTGGTGACTATAGGGTATCCTGGTATGAAAGGGGGTTTCCCTCTGAGGGGCTTGGCAGAAGGCTTCTGTCCATGTCTGTAAGTCCAGGACGTGGCCACGGGCCCACCCAGGCTTGGCACCTGGGGCAAGGGACTGTCCCCAGGTCCTTTCTAGGCTCCTTCTAGGATAGCTCTCAGGCCTTGGCCAAAATCTGGCTTCTGCCAGCATTAGAAGCTGGCCTGGTCCCTGGGTCATAGCCAGAATGATGACTGGGATGTGCCCAGAGAAGCCAGAAGCACTGGCTTCTCTGGGCACATCTATGTTGGAGCAGTAAAGCCAAGGGACACTCTCCAGCCACAGTGTGTGGGGGTGCTCCACAGCCTCCTCTTTCCTGTGATGTTCGTGGGGGTGGAGCCTGGGAGCCTGCATAGCATTCCTCGTGATGTCATGGGTGGGGGCTCCACCATGATGTGGTGAAGTCAGGTCATAAGATAGCTCTAGGTTTATCAGCCGGGCTAGGCATTCCATGCAATGTCAGAGGGGGTAGCACAGGAATCTCCACAACACTCCAGGAGGCATCTCTAGAGGTGGGGCTGCTAATGTCACTAGTGGAGGCCATCAAGCCATTTTAAGATGATGTCACTAGGCCCTTTGGAATTTTGCATCTCATATGATATCACTGTGGGCAGGGCTATTACTGGAAGCCAGGCATGCAGAATTTGGCATGAATGATAGCAATGGGAGTTGCTTCCTAAATAATGTCCCAGGGGTGTGACCTTCCTGAGATTTCATAGGAAGTTCCCAGGGTGGCGTCTCAATGGAATTCTGTATAATCACTCTGGAAATGGGGACTTCAGACTCCAACATCTGTGATGTCATCAGGGTGCAAGATTTGGAAGCTGGCCCCCATATCTGCACTTTCTCTTTTGGAGGTATGAAGCTGGCTACTCAGTCCTAAGCGCTGCCCCACTTCCCAGCTGACTTTGCTCATCCAGGCAGGGTTGTCAGCTCCCTCAGCCCTCTATACACCTGCCATGGTAGCATGAATCACCTGGCACTAGGGTGCTTTTGGGTGGGTGCATTTTTTCTGCCCACTGGCCTACAATTAGCAGAGTCTTAGCTCCTGTGTCTCCCTTACCACCGTGGGTCTGCAGGGTCTTAGCTCCTGTGTCTCCCTTACCTCCATGGGTTTGCAGTCTTAGCTCCTGTGTCTCCCTTACCTCCATGGGTCTGCAGAGTCTTAGCTCCTGTGTCTCCCTTACCACCTGTGTCTCCCTTACCTCCATGGGTCTGCAGAGTCTTAGCTCCTGTGTCTCCCTTACCTCCGTGGGTCTGCAGGGTCTTAGCTCCTGTGTCTCCCTTACCACCTGTGTCTCCCTTACCTCCATGGGTCTGCAGGGTCTTAGCTCCTGTGTCTCCCTTACCTCCATGGGTCTGCAGGGTCTTAGCTCCTGTGTCTCCCTTACCTCCATGGGTTTGTAGTCTTAGCTCCTGTGTCTCCCTTACCTCCATGGGTCTGCAGGGTCTTAGCTCCTGTGTCTCCCTTACCTCCATGGGTCTGCAGGGTCTTAGCTCCTGTGTCTCCCTTACCTCCTGTGTCTCCCTTACCTCCATGGGTTTGCAGTCTTAGCTCCTGTGTCTCCCTTACCTCCATGGTTTTGCAGGGTGTAGGTGTTATAGTAGGATAACCAGTGTTACAAATAGTCCCCAAATCTTCATGACTAAACACAATGAAAAGTTCTTATTCATGCAATGTCCAAAACAATTCTTTCTTTTGACTTTCTTGGCCAGGGCCAGGTTTGAACCCTCCACCTCCAGTATATGGGGCCGCACCCTATTCCTTTAAGCCACAGGCACCACTCAAACAGTTCTTAATTACTCTCCTCTAAGCTGAAGAGTAATACTCAGGATCCACATCCCTTCCAGTTAGCAGCTTAGCTATCGTCCTTTTCCTGATCTGCATCCAGTCAGCCAACAAGCAGAGAGTGCAGGATCACAGCGAGAATTGCTAGGGGCAGACTTGGAAGTGGCATGCATTGCTCCCACCCTCATTCCACAGAGCTAGTCCCACAGCTGCAGTCAGATACAAAGTGCCAGGAAATGTGGTTGCCATGTACCAGGAAGAGGAACCAGGTTTGGTGAGCAGCTGATACTGGCCATAGTGAATGAAGGACAAAATGATGGCCTCTTTGGATGCTTGCCTATGACTCTTCCCTAAGGACTGTTTGGTCCTCAGGACCACCTCCTTATGCTTACTCCACCTCTGCTGTCCAATCAGATCACTCCAGGCAGCAAAGCGGCTGAGTCCCAGATGAGCCAGGGTGACCTCGTGATGGCCATTGACGGCGTCAACACAGACACCATGACCCACCTGGAGGCTCAGAACAAGATCAAGTCTGCCAGCTACAACCTGAGCCTCACCCTTCAGAAGTAGGTGGGAGCTCTCCAGAACAGGGGGTTGGGGCTCGGGTGTGGGTTTTAGGGGGCCAAAGGACAGGTTGTCTCATAGTAGTTGCGTGGGCTTACCCTTGTGCTATAGAACTCTGCAGGAAGGTAAGGACAGTCCTGGATCAAAGGCAGGACCAGGCCCAAGTCATTGTCAAGCACCTAGAAGCAGATGTTCCAGTCTCACTGTACAGATGAGCCTCAAATGAAGCTCGGGGAGGGTGAATGGTGTTGCCAGCACGTTAGGCCTAGAAGCCAGGGTCCTCTTGCTTTCCCTTTGCCCAGGCAGCCTCTGAGGGACATAGCAGGACCCTTAGGTGACAACCAAAGTGCCCAAGAGCCATGATTTCTCCATCCTGGTCAGGCCCAGGATCTGCTTGGGAGACCCAGCCCATGTCCTCTTTCTCTTTTCTTGACAGCAAGCTCAGGCAGGAGTTCCTAGCCTTGGGGAGACTTCCTCACTCAGTCCCGTTTTTGGTTTCTCTAGGTCAAAGCGTCCCATTTCCATCTCCACATCCGCACCCCCAGTCCATTCTCCGCTGCCAGTGATCCCCCACCAAAAGGTAGGTGCTGACTGTCAGGGACGGGGCTCCACTCTGAGGAGTGGTTCCTGGACTGCAGCCCCTGACCTGCATGCCTGATCTTTGGCTAGCCCAACTGGGATGCCACAAAGAAATCAGGACTGCCCTATCCCTGCTCCTGTTCTGGCTGATTCTAGGGAAGTGGCACAAGTCCTCAGGAGAGGTGTTCAAGCCACCCATGAAACCCTGAATGTGGCAGTTCTTGCCTGGGTGCTGGGCTAATAGGAAGCCAGCTTGGACAGCACTATTCTCAAAAGGATTGTCCTCCTGGCCAGGCAGGAGATAAGATCCCAGAAGGCTTCAGACCTTCAACTCCCCACCACAGGATGGAGGGGACCCCATAGTCCTTTCTCAGGGCTTGGAGCCAGCAGGCTTGGCTTGGCTTCTGTTCAGAGCTTTGCATTCTGCCCAGCTAAATGCCAGCTCCCAGGCCAATAGCTATGAGCTTCCCCTACTCCTCCAACAGCACCCTTCCCCTCCAGGTGCTCCATCCAGTGCCTCTGGGGACAAGGAGCGGCTAAACATTCATACTAACACATCTGTTTCAGATCCATGGGGAAGTATTGTGGCGGGTGAGGCCTCTAACTACTCTCTTCTCTCTCCCCTGCATGGCGCTGCTCTGTGCCAGGACCCTGCTCTGGACATGAACGGCAGCCTGGTGGCATCCAGCCCTAGCCCCGAGGAAAGGGCCTGCCCAGGCACCCCAAGCACCCCGGAGCTCAGATCCACCTTTAGCCCTGCCTTCTCCCAGCCCAGCGCCTTCTCCTCACATACAGAGGCTTCTGACCCTGGCCCTCCACGGGCCACCCTGGGGGCCAAGACCCGCCTGGAGGGGGCCCAGGACCCACTGGGCCCCAAAGTCCTACGGGGCTCAAGCCAGGCGAGGCAATATAACAACCCCATTGGCCTGTACTCAGCAGAGACCCTCAGGGAGATGGCTCAGATGTACCAGATGAGCCTCCGAGGGAAGGCCTTGGGTGCCGGACTTCTAGGAGGGTAGGTAACAGGCGCTCAGCTCTCCACTGGTGGTCTAGGGCCACCTGGGTCTTCGGTGCTCAGCAGAGGCCTGGTCAGGTGGTCAGAGTGAAGAGCTGGTTCCAATCCAGCAAGGTCCAGGTCCAGGCCCAAGAGGTGGCACAGGCTCAGAGCAATGGGAGCAGTGATCCTACCAATGTTTGCCTTGAACTGAGCAGACCATTGCTTCACATGAGCACCCTGAGGTGACATGTGGGATTTTGCAGAGGAGGAAACTGAGGCTCAGAGAAGGTTAAGTCATGGGCCAGTTGTCTGATTGCTAAGTGGCCAAGCTAGGCCTGAGTGCAGGGGACTCTGGCTTCCAAAATTTTCACACTAGGCCACCCCCTTCAGGAGCTGTGGGGCAAGGAGACAGGCTGGAAGGGCAAGTTCTCTCTTGGACTGGGAGTAGTCTGGGAACTCTGCCTAGAGGAGGCAGTGCCTACACTGTGTCTGGACAGACTCAGCAATAGTGTGAAGGGGGTGGGCTTGTAGGACTGACCCTGGCCAGAATGTGGCAACAGAAAAGCAGGGACCTGAGGAGAAAGGGACTGTGGAGGATAGCAACCGTGCCCCTTGCAGTCTACCTGCTGGGACTATTCTGTCAGGTAGCATCATTAGCTGAAGGAGGGACCTGGTCATTCTGAGCCAAGTCCATGCCTTTCCCTTTACCCTTCAGAGGCTCGTGTTCCCCACCCGGTCACTGCTCCCTAGAGATCTCCTGTTTCACCAGCTCCTCCGCTCTTTCTGGGCCCCTGATGAGAGCAGATCTCTGGCACTCCAAGGCATCTCTGATCCAAAGTGGCAGAGCCATGTATATCCTGCCCTCTAGGGTTCCCTAGCTTTTGCCAGAAACTTAGGGAATGGTGGGACGAAGATGGCCTATCTCTGTTGGGCTGTAGGTGCTGGACTCCTAGGAGGGTAGGTAACAGGCACACAGCTCTCCACTGGTGGTCTGGGGCCACCTGGGTCCTCGGTGCTCAGTAGAGGCCTGGTCAGGTGGTCAGAGTGAGGAGCTGGTCCCAATTCAGCAAGGCCCAGACTTGGAAGGTCTTCCTGGTCCTTTCTGGGACTGGCCCCAGGTAGGGATGTTAACCTCTGATGGCATGGCCATCCAGGAGGACCACCTGCAGTCTGTCTGGGCTGGGGGCCAGCTAACAGTGCACATGCTTTAATTCTCAGCAACTCCAAAAGTGGCCCTTATTTCCCCTATCTTTCAGCTGGAAAGCCAAAGCTCAGAGAGGGTGAATGATTTACCCAAGATCACACAGCTAGAGGCCAACTAGACTAGCACTCAGACCTGCCTGACTCCACCCTGCATTGAGACAGAGACCTTATCTACCTGCGGAAGTCAGGGGCTAGTCCTACTCCTACTTCCCATGACTCCTGCAGTGCGCTCCCCGTGGTGCCCAGGCTGCCCAGAACCTGATGAATGTATCAGTTATTATCCAACAGAACAGCAGAGTCCAACAGTTTTATCCAAGGGGCAATCGGAGGGAGTGCTGTGGATGTTTCTTCTAACGTAAAGGCTGATGTTGCTGTCCCTGGGGCAGTGCTGGCAGGAGGGGCTGGGAGCCTCTAACCTGGGCTAGCCCAGGGCAGCCTCTGCTGGGCCAAGGCCACCAGGCCACCACCTTTGCTAAGTATCTAACTACTCGCAGGCCACAGGCTCAGCAAATCTAATCCTCACATCTATTTGTTGAATTTTTATCCTGTGCTGAGGGCTTTAGCCTCAGGATCCTGTTTATTTGCACAGTCCACCTGTGCCGTGAGCACTACCACCTCAATTTAATGAATGAATTGGAAACTGAGGCTAAGACAGTTGGGGAAGTTGTCCAGCACTGTGGAGCTAGGAAGATACAGGTCAGGATTTGAACTCTAAAAGGAAGCCCCTTCCCCTACTCTGTCCCCTGGGCATCTTACAGGGCAATTCTTTGGCAGGTTATATCCTGGGAGGGTTGGAGAGGGACAGATACGATACAATGACCTGGGCAACCCTGCAACCCCCTTCTTATCCCCTCTGGGGCTGGCATCAAGGAGTGGGATTCCTCAGGTCACTCAGTGCAAGGGCCACTGGGCAGGTCTCACATCTTGGGCTCATCTTCCTCAAGACCTGGGCACTGGTTCCTCTCTGAGATGTGTCTACGGCCATCATCCCTGCCCCAGGTCTCAGGGTGGAGGGAGGAGGCTGAGCTGGGGCCAGGAATCAAAGCCAAAGGAGCCGGCAGCCCCCTCCCTGCCTGGCCAACACTGCCCTCTGCAGGGGGCACTGGGCTGGGCTGGACAAGATCTGACCCTGCAGCTGTCAGCACTGGCCAAAAATGGAGAAAGAATGATGTTCCATGCTGGCCCTGTCCTAATATAGCTCCACTTGCAGTTATTTTGAGCCTGGGAGCACAGAGGGAATTTTATCAGCTCTGAGACAGTGGCAGGTCTGGGGCCAAGCAGGGCCACCATGCAGGTCTCTGGAGCCAGGGATCCCTGACTTTACCTCAGCTCCCCAGGGTTCAGGGTGAGGGATAACCAGGCCCAGGATCGCTGGGGCCCAGGCTCCCTGACCCTAAGCCCATGGTAGGTAGATCCCAGGAAGGTGGCAGGGTTTTGGGATAGAGCACACCACCTTCCACAAAGAAACATGGCACAGACAAGGCTTCCCCCAAGGAGACTGTGTTCCAAGAAGCTTGATCTCAGATGAGAATGAGAGGCAGAGTCTCTCTGTGGTGTCCAAGCTGGGCTGCCTCTGCTGACTCACACTTCTCCCTGGGCCTCTTCTCTCCTGCTTCCTGCCCCACTGCCAGTCCACAGGCCTTTAGGAGCAGTCCCTGGGGATTGCACCACTGCCTACCCTTGTGCCCCAGGACGAGCCGCCAAGGCTGCCTGCCATCTACCCCCAACACCACTGCAATGCCTGCTCCTGAAGCAGAACTCCAGAGCTGCTCTCATGAAACAAGGATAAGTCCAGAGCTGGGAGGCACCTGGGTCCCAGCCCTCTCCATAATAGTCACAGCTGGTCCTGTCCCCATCCCCAGCTTCCTCTCTGGGGCCTGTAACTGGCTGGCTGTGAAGGATTCATGTATGCAGTGTGAATGCCTATGAAGATGGACAAGAAAACTCTTCTCTGGCAAAGCTCTGGACCTAGGGGCCACCAAGGGAAAAATGATGCTGTGTCAGATGGAGAATTCCAACTCTGAGCTTGGTCCCCTCCTCACTCCTGACTTCCTAGCCGGTGCTACATTTCTGCTTCCATAATGACAGTCTGAGCACTCAGCCTACCCCTAGCAGGAGCCTCGCTCTGATTGCCCTGTCTTCTTTGTTCTTTCTCTCCTCCCTAGGTGGTAGCCAACTCTCCGGCCAAGTTAGTATCTAAGGATAGCATGTGTGTGCGCTTGCGTGCCAATGTCAGCATGCATCTGCGTGTCTGGGGTGGATAGCGTGTACTGTCGGCATGTGTGTGCATGTGTGAGTGGGGGTGCATTTGTGCCCCCCTGGGTGAGCCTGCATGTGTGTGAAGCTGGAGTGTGGAACAGAGGCATTTGCGGGTGGAAGCGGGGGCCAAAGTGGATGATTTTATTCCCCAATCCTGCTGTTGCTGCTTTAAGGCTCACAGGCTACACGATGGGAGACGGGGAGGCAGTGCTGCCACTGGGCCTATATGAGCCTGAAGACCTTTCTGTCCTGGCAAGACCCCTCAGAAGGGCTGCTCCTGGCCAGGCGCAGTGGCTCATGCCTATAATCCTAGTACTCTGAGAGGCCAAGGCGAATAGATTGTGGGAGCTCAGGTGTTTGAGACCCTGTCTCTACTAAAAATATAAAAACCAGCTGGGTGTTGTGGCAGGCACCTGTAGTCCCAGCTGATGCTCAGGAGGCTGAGACAAGATGATTGCTTGAGCCCAGGAGTTTGAGGTTGCTGTGAGCTATGACTCCATGGCACTCTACTGAGGGTGACAAAGTGAGACTCCATCTCAAAAAAAAAAAATCTTGTCTTGCCTGGGGGCACACCCCCCTAGGGAGGAAGAGCCTCCTGTGAGTAAAGTCTGGCAGGCCACACAGTGAGCTGAACTTGGGGGCCCTGGGCAGCCTCAGTCCTGCTTGGAGGAAGAAGCACGTGCACTGAAGCATCTGGAAGAGCAGAGCCCCAGTCCACTGAGGGGGTCAGCTGCAGGAAGGGCCCCTTCTTGGAGGAACCTCGCTCAGAAGCTCTGTGGGTGCCCAGTGAGGCAGCTTCTTGCCTTCCCAGCATTTTGGACTCAGCTTGGGCTGCCACTGCCTCTCACACTTGGCTCAGTGCCTGTCCTGATCCCCAATTCCCGGGCTTCCCCTGCTGTGTGTGGGGAGAGATCTCTCTATGCCTTCTCCCTCCTCCCCTGGTGCACACCCTGGGAAGCAGCTAGGCTGAGCCAGGCCCTGCAGGGGACCTGGAAAAGCCCAGCTGGGCCAGGAAAGCCTCCCACACGACTATGGGGAGGATGCTGAGTGATGAGGGTTTTCCTGACCAGACCAGCCCACCCTGAGTCAGCAGAGGTACCTCAGGTAGCCTGTGTGGGATCAGGGCCATGGCTTTGGGAGATCTCTCTCAAAATCCACCACCAGCAGCCCTTGCCTTGACCATCCATGTAACCACCACCTGTTACCCTTTTCTCCTCCCCCTTCTTTGCCCATCCTCACGTGCCCCTCCCCAGCGCCGACTACCAGGAACGCTTCAACCCCAGCGCCCTGAAGGACTCGGCCCTGTCCACCCACAAGCCCATTGAGGTGAAGGGGCTGGGTGGCAAGGCCACCATCATCCATGCACAGTACAACACACCCATCAGCATGTACTCTCAGGATGCCATCATGGACGCCATCGCTGGGCAGGCCCAGGCCCAGGGCAGTGACTTCAGTGGGTAAGCGCCTCCCCATCTGCACCATGCTGAGCGCCGCTGCCACACACCGGGGCTCATCATCTGCAGAACCCAGGTGACCAGGCCATCAGGACCAGCTTTCTTCCCTCACCTTGGGTCTCCTAGGGGCTCTTGGATGGGAGCCAGCCTTTGTCAGGGCTTTCCAGAACATGACTGTCCTCTCTTCAGAAACTATCATATGGTCAGCTTTAGGAGAAGGGTGGAAAAACACAGAATACGGTGATGCTTTTCACAGCTTCTGCGCTTTCCCAGGCTCGCTCTGTGTTGGGGCTGGTTTAGGAAGAGATTTCAGCAATTCTCTTAACGAGGATCACATTCTGGAGACCCCCAGCTTCTCATGACTAAGCCCTTCTTTAGGAAAGGGTGGGGGTTGCCATGTTTTTCCTGCATTGACAATCGATTCAAACATGTGGCTGGGTTTCTGGTTTGGGAAGGGGCCTGAGACTAATCACCACAGGTGCTATTGGCAGTCAATCCCACCCATGGGTACCTCCCTTCTCTTGATCCCAGGAAGCCTGGCCTCAGGACAATGGGATTTAAGACATCCTTGGTTCCTGGAATTTGCCCTTTAGCCATGGTTGGGGAATTGAAAGGTTGAGTAGGATAAGAGGAAGCTAAAAATCATTTGTGGATGAAAAATGCTAATAATGCAAACATTAATAGGACCTCTCTCTGTCTCTGCCTTCCTCCATGTCTCTCTCCCTCCGTCTCTGTTTTCCTTGTCTGTCTCTCTTCCTATCTCTCTCTCTCAGCTGTTGTCTCTCTTACACACACACATACAATCTCTTGCTGTTTTCTACTGGGAAAGCATTGACTTGCGGAACTGGCATCTCTTTGGGGAATGTCAGGATTCCCAACAGTCAAGACAAAAAGTCTTAAAATGACCGCTATACTTTTTTTCTGAAGCTGGAAGGACAGATGTTGTAAGAGGACTAGAGGGTTAAAACGTCACTGATAATCCCTATACTGCTTGGCCATTCCAGAGCCAAGCATTATGGTCATCATGCTGCACACAGGTTCTAAAGGGCAGGCTCCAGAGGCCAAAGGATAAAAGATGGGCGTGGGCTTCATAGGCGTTCTGTCCTGGGCAGCCTGGTGCCCTGTTAGTGTCGCAGTACTATCTCACAGCCACCAGGGGGCAGAGGTCACCTGTCCTGGAGCCCGACTTCTCAAACCCCTCTGGCTTTTTTGCATAACTCTGGGCGCTGTTGATTTATTTAATTCCATCATTCAAAGCAGAAAAAATGACCCCGCAAGTGCAAGTTAAAAAACTCAGCCATCAGCTCGTGTGTACCCAGAAAAGCAAGGGTGCCTGACTAAGCCCAAGAGCTAACGGAGATTTCCTGTTGACATTTCTTTGCCACGTGTGTCCTTGGTGTGCTCTTAAAAGTGGTTGAAGTCGCCAAAGGGAAGTTCAGAGGGAAATAATGGAAGAATTACTCTTCACTAACTCTATTTGCTGCACCATGAGAAGACCACAATCATTTGGTTTTACCATTTAATTTTTGGAACATGGCGTACTATTGGTTAATCTAGGCTTCTCATAAGGCCTTTCCCATCTCTCCCGTCCCCTCCCCTCCCCTCTCTTTACCCTTCCCTTGCGTGCCAGGAAAGGGTCGCCCTTTCCCCTTCCTTTTAATGCAGCCAAGCTGGGCTGCCGCCGTGGTGCCAGTGGGTAACGTTCTTGGCCATAACGCGCTCCCCATTCTGCTGTTAATTTCCTTGGTTCCTTCCTCACTGACAGTTTTCTTTTTCTCTTTCTCTTCTTCCTTCACCCACCCCACTCCCATAACTCATTTCTGATCCTAACCCTGCTCTCTTGTGTGCGCCACCCTCTGCCATCCCATGATGGACGCGCACTCACGGCTGGGTTTCCCTCTGCTTGGCAGGGCGTCACCGCTGGCGTAAGTAGACCGCGCAGTGTGTGTCCCGTCGTCCGTCGTCTGTCTAGTTGCGGGATGGTGCGTGGGTTTGGTGGGATGTGTCTGAGGATCCGTGGTCAGCCCACGTGCTCTGTCCACGTTCTTCCTCACACCCACTTCACAGCCAAACGACACCCCCTGCAGCCTGTACAGGCAAGTACTTATCACTGTGGCCGCAGAGATGGCAGAGTAACAACACTCACACTGTCCTTCCCCAGGCTGGGGGTGCATCCCTGTGTTCTCCCTGCCATGCTTCAGAGTGGGTCCCTCTAGCCTTTCCAATCTGCACAGGGGCAGCATAGACCCAAATGTCAGAGTCCAAAATCTTCACAGGAGGTGGACCTGTAGGAGCTAGTGCCTACCATGGCCACCCACCAGAGGTGAAAGATGAGTCAGATTTGGGGGCAATGCATAGTGGAGTGAATGCCAGAGGTGACCTTGATGTTGCAGCGACCGTGGAGTGCTTTCTGTGGCAAGAACAAGCCAGGAGCAGGTCCAGAAAGTGGCCTCAAACCCGGGGCCCCCTGGACTTTAGAGCCCGTTTCATCCTCTCCTCACATGTTCTCCCTAAGCCTTGGTGACTTGAAAGGACAGTCCCTCACTGATCCCCAGTCTCTGCTGCACCAGCAACACAAGTCCTTGGTCTTTGCAGTTTGTGGGAAATGATGCCAGCAATGTTGATTCCTAAAGGACTCAGTCCTGGCAGCTTTCTTGAGCCCTTAGAGCTGAGAAAAGCACTAGCAAGCTCCTCCTGGACATGTCCCAGGAAAATGGTCTGCTCTCTAGATTCCAAACCTCAAAGTAGACAGGCTCAAGGGTTGGGACCCTTGAGGGCTTGGGGACCACACTTTTCCTCTCACATGGCATAATCTATGCTCCTCTTCCCTCTCCTCCTGCTGGGCCAGGATCCAAGACCAGGGAGATCAAGTTGTGCCTTCCTTTTCCATCTCACCTAAAGACCTCAGCAGCCCTTGGGACTACTCCCTATACCAAAAAAGGCCTCCTCTAGCAAGAGTGGGTTTCCTCCCTCTCCTTTGCTCCTCCCTGGCTGGACCGCAGAGGAATGTGCTGTTCTTCCCCATCTGATCCCAGTCACAGGCTGCCAGCACATGTAGCTCTCTAGACCAGGGTGGAGCCTTTGGGGACACAGGGGCAGCTCTACCCAACCTGGATCACCTTTCTCTACCTCTGTTCTTATAGCCCACCCTGAGCCAGACACAGGACACCAGTCCTGGGAGATGAGGCCAATTCTCTGTCCAGCTCCTCCTTAGAAAGATGGTAGAAGACATGGGCACTGGAAAGATGCCTCTCCCAGCCAGCTGGCCCTCTGGGGAGCATGGGGAGGCAGGCAGGAGGATGCTGGACAGGATGGATCTGGGCTGGGCCATGTCCCCAGGCACAGAGCATCTGGATCTTTGTAGGGCCCCAGTGGGCAGAAGTGGCCTTCTTGAGGCTTTGCAACTGTGGAGAGGCTGATGGAAAAGACACTAGGCTAAAAGTTGGGAAGCCTGGATCTAGCTCATTGGGGCCCCTACCTGCCATAACCTGGACCTAGCTGGCTAGCCTCTCTGAACCTCAGTTTCAGTATGTCTGTTATTGCTGCAAGCTTTGCCCAAGCCGTCCCTAACCTTTGAGAGGGTGGGTAGGGCAGCCTCGATCCTCTGGTCCCCATGGCCAGGATTAGTGGATGCCTATGAAGCTTTTGACCATGGTGCCCTACTGTCTGATCGGGCTGGGAGGTACTGGACTCAAGGGGTTTTGGGGTCCCTCTGGCTCTGATCTGAAATTCACTCATTCAGCTGAGAGTTTTGAGCACCTATCATGAAACAGACCCTGGGAGTCTAAGACAAGGTCAGCAGCCCCCCTCAAAGACCACGCTGCCTTGGGGCAGAGGACCAGTGGCTATCTCTGTGGTTCCACTCCCTAATCCCCCAGGCCAGAAACCCCACTCTTCCTGTAGGCCACACTGCAGGCTGCATGGGCCTGGCTGAGCGCTAGTCACACTGCCTCCCAGCAGCGTCTGCCAGCTCTCAGCTGAGCCCAGCACCCACCAACCTTATCCAGGGCAGTCATGGCATTGGTGACTCCCTGTTCGCATCCACAGGTGTGACAGGCCAGTGGATGGGCCCTGAGCAAGCCTCTGGGTCCCCCAAATGGCCTGTTCTCATCCATATCCACAGTCAGGGCATACTCAGAAAGGTCAAAATTACTTCAGGAAGACCTCTTCGGTTTCCTCCTTCCTTAAAGGGAATCTAGGAGTGGGGGTATCTTCAGGTCTGGGCCTGGAGTAGCTCTGGGGAGAGGCAGACTGGAGGGATTTGAGGCCCCAATCCTCTGGGGGTGAGAGGAATCACTGCCTCACCGGGACCATCCTGAGCACTGAGGACCCAGGCCTCAGCCATGTCTTGGGTTCTCAAATAGCAGCGGGTAAAGGCCAACTGGGCACAGAACACTGGGGGCCACCAACAGCCACGGGTGGGCCACAGGAGCACAGTGGGGGAGGGCCGACTCCAGCCTCGCCCTCGCCCACAACCTCATCTGCATTGCAGGAGCCTTCCTGTCAAAGACCTCACTGTGGACAGTGCCTCTCCTGTGTACCAAGCTGTGATTAAGAACCAGAACAAGCCAGAAGACGAGGCTGATGAGTGGGCCCGTCGCTCCTCCAACCTGCAGTCTCGCTCCTTCCGCATTCTGGCCCAGATGACGGGGACGGAATTCAGTGAGTGAGGGCTGCTTGGGATGAGCACAGAGTAGGGAGGGGTGAGGGTGGCTTGCAGGGCCTGAGCTCAGCCGCTCAGTTTTGAAGCCCATGGAAGCTGAGGAGTCCAGCAGCTTTTGGGGGTTGTTAGTGGCTGACAGAGCTCCTTTGGGCCCTCAGGCAGGCGGGTGTCCAATGACAGCAGCCATCTGCTGCAATCCTGCCTATAACAGTGGGGCAGCAGGCTGGGGGTGCAACTCCCAGAAGAAATGACTTCCTGGAGCTAAGAGGACAAACCTCTGACCCATGCCAATACCCCACTGGCCCCAGCCTAGCTCATGGCCTCTCCTATCCACAACTGACAAGCTGGGGGCAGGAACTACTTGGACTTGGTTGCTCGGGCAGCTCTTCCCTATGCTCCCTGTCAGTGCCCTAACTAGCGCCTTTCTATCCACAGTGCAAGACCCGGATGAAGAAGCTCTGCGAAGATCAAGGTAAGTACCCGGACTCAAGCTCTGTGGCCTTGCCCTTGCCCCAAACCTCCCCAAACAGCCCCCAGGCCACAGGCCTCATTGAAGGAACCTCCCAAGTTAATGGACTTGGAAAGCCTGGCCTGAAAAGGGCCCCAGCAGATGCTGGCTTGAGGCAGCCATCCTGGGTCAGTGAGTCTCTATGCCCCTGCCCCAGGCTGCAGGAGTAAAGACTCTGGGCTCTCCTGGCTCCCTCCCCAGGCAGGGGGCAGGGCTGCTTTGGCCTTTGCTGGGCTGTTGAGAATGAGGGCATCTCACCCTGTGCAGGCACCAGGCTGGCCACCTTGCCTGCCCACTCATCTCAGGGCCTGTCCCCCTGTGAGTCTAAAGGCTGGGCACTGGGAAGCAGGCACACGGGAGGCCATGTTGGGCATGGACACCTGACCCCTGGACTCACCTGTCCAGACCTCCACTGAGGTACCAGTTCTGTAAATTGCTCAAAGCACAACAGCTGCTGAAAGGAAAGACAAGTCCTCGACATGAGGAGGGCTTGTGCAGAACTGCGGGTGTCAAGGAGCGGTTTCCCCATCAGTGGCAGGTCTGAGGCCACAGCCACTAACCTACCACTGTAGCCCATCAGGTGCTCGTAGGTCTGGGCACGCAGGAGGCATGCCCTGGAACCCACTGGAACCCACTTGGGCCTTCCATGGTGAGGCATGGGGCTCAGTGTGATTGTACATACACTTCTGATACCGAATGTCTGCATGCTCCTCCCAGCAGAGTGTGTCTTGGGCCAGTGCTTCCTGGGGCAGCCTCTGTGTGAGGGGCTGGGGCTCAGAGGTGCTCTCCCACCCTGGGTCAAGCTTTCTGTACTTGCTAACCAGCACTGAGTGGCCACAGGACACCCAGAGAGTAAGACTTGGGCCAGCTTGGTCTTGACGTAGATCTTATTTTTGAACCTGTGTTTTTGCCAATCCGAGTTGCTGGGCATCCAGGCCTAAAGTGTGATCCTCCCAGGCCTGCATGGAGTGGCATGCAGTCCCAGCAATGGTTCTTAACACTTCAGCGCCTGCAATGCATCTAAACATAGTCTGAGATGAGATGATGTTTATCTCAAAAGCTAAAATCTAGCTATTTTAAGTGAGACCGAGCTCTCAGCTGCCCCTCCTCCATGCTGCGCTGCACCTACACGCTGTTCCCCTATTTGTCCGTTGCTCCTCTTTGAAGCCACACATATAGATCCTTCTGTGAGCAATGTAGACATGCCCAAAGATTTGACAGAGGGGTCTTTACACCACACACCCAGAGAGAAATGGCTTAAAAAACCCAGGTCCCTTCCACTAAGTGTTCAGGAAGGGGCGTTTCTCCTCTCTCCCACAAGACGAGAGGTTTGCTTTTCTGGACCCATCTTACCCACTTCTGGTCGCTTCATGTTCCTCTTCCCTTCAGTGTGCAGGGTGGTCCAGACGTCATTAGAAGGCATGATGTAGGTAGATTACTAGAAAGTTACTGAGTGCAGAAACAGGAGGGGTCTCCAGCCCTCATCTTGGCCTTCCTCTTCCCTCCTTCCAGAAGCATCTCTTGAGGCTTGTTCTGCCTGGTAGATATGTGAAGGGAGGGAAGGAAAGTCCTTTCTTGCAGGGCCTAACTCCATAGGAGCTTGGTTTGGCCTCTAACTCCACGGGAACAAAAGGCAGCAGGTCTCGAGTACTCTGGTACAACTTTCCTAGCCTCTCCCCGGCTATTGTAGAGTTTCACTGTAGGAAAATCTGAAAAGATGGCCCAAGAGGAGGCTCTGGCCTCCTTCCGCCCTCAGGCCCAGGTAGCTGCATCCGCATCAGCCCCTCCCTCTGGGTTCTGAGGCTCTGGCCAGGGATGGAGAGGCTCCTTTTCCTTTTCCTGACTTTAATTTCTGGAGAGGTGTCCTCATGGCAGAGCCACCATGTCATGAATCCCCAAGCAAACAGTTCATGGACCTGGGGTGGGGGTGGGGTGTGCATGGGGTATAGCAGTTCAGTTCCGTTTGTGATTAAAGCCTGAAGGAAGGACTGTAGCCGGTGGCCATCTGAGCAGAAAGAAGCACCTTTCCCCACCGTGGTCAAGGCTGGGCAGGGCTCTTGCTCCTTGGGAGCCTGAGCCACACTTCTATCAGTCCCCAGTCCCGAGTTGGAAGTTGCACCACATCCTGCTGACCCATCTATTGACTGAGGGCAACCGCTACCTCTTTCTCTTTCTCTTCCTAAATTAGCATCACTCCCAGTGAAGGGTTTAAGGCTTTCTCATGAAGGCTGAGCTTCCCCAGGGAGGCTTCACTGCAAACTCTTCCAACTCTCTTACTCCCGCACAGCCTGAGCTTGCCAAGCCTGCGCAAGGGGACAGCCTCAACTGTCTCATGCCCATGTGGAGGTGCAATCCCCTTCTTGTTGCTGTATGGTGAGAAAGTTGTCAGGAACATCAAGTGAGTAGTGTCAGGCATTCTGTACCAGGCAGGGGACAGGTGACCTCAAGGACAGGTATGAATCTGTGTGGGAAGCAGACCTTACAAATTCTCCCCTTACTTCTACCAGTGCCTTGCCTCCAAGGCCCACTCTGCAGAATCTCAGAGCTGCTCACAGCCCTCCTGTCCTCCAGGGTCCTGGCTTCCAGTGGTGTCCTTGGTGTTTGGTAGCATGTAACTTCCTTCTGAGGCTCCAGTGCCCATCTGCTGGCCAGCCCAAGGCAGAGTCTAATCTCCAGGAACCCTGTCTTTACAGGTGGGGGGGGGCTTGAACAGCCCAGACATCCACCATGGACCAGGCTGCCCTCCCTAGAGACACCCTGCACCTTGGGAAACAGGGCTAGCTTGAATATCAGCTTCCTGTCTGCTTCCACAGGAGAGCTCCTCCAGTAGGTATAGGTGATGCTGTGGTTCCCCGGGCGCCATCTCAGGTAGCCAAATTACTGCCTCCATCCCATGAACAGAGCCCTTAATCTCAGGGTACTCCAGTACCCTGATGGCTCAGAAGGTTGGGCCCATGTTGCACAGCTGTGATACAGAGAGGGATGGGGCCAGCCCTGGCTCAGTCCTAGGCAAAACTTGAATCTGCAAGGCATCTGGATTCCACTGCTTGGGTGTACCCATGCTGGAGGCCCCCAGTGTGTAACCCAGATGTGCACAATTGCGTACAAGCGTGCTCACCTGGCTAAAGAACTCTGCATGTCTCCTTCACCCCGAGTGTAGAGGAGCGATGTTAATTTTAATGAAGAGTTCCTGGAGAGTTGAAGCTGAGGGCTGCATCATACCCCGCTTCGCAAACAATGCAAAGATGTCCCACATCCCTTCTCTATCTGGCTGCAATGGGATGCTGAGGCTCACAGGCCCCTCCTCCCCTCAGCCTCCCTGGGGGCATCCACACCCTCTTCCCTCCAGAATGAGTCCTCTAGGGCTGCCCCCCTCTAGCCACAATACTTAGATGCTGGCTCCGCTCAGGGCCCTCCCTGAGATGGGACCTGGTAAAAAGGCAGTGACAAGGGCTACCTGCGTTTTGTGGATTTTTAGCTCCTGGTGTTCAGACCCACTAACAAGTTTTAAAACCAGAACTAGAGAGCCCAAGACACCCCAGTGTCACCACCTGACCGGCCCTCATGAAGACCGAGGGTCTTCTTCCTTTCTCTAGCTCTCCTGTCTCTCCTTCCCTGTCTCTTGTGCCTTCCTCTCCTTGTTCCTTTCCTTAGCTAGCTAAGGATTTTTAAACAGCTACAAGCAGAGCAGTCTCATGAGACTTGTCAGCTGTTCCAGAACTGTCCCCGACCCTGTCACCAAGTACTGATGACAAGCTGTCACCCAGCCACAACAGGCCTCACTAGGACTGAGGATTTACAGGCAAACTGGCGTGTCTGGTCTTACACTGTGCCCTGGGTAGTCTCTGTGGGATGGTCAAAGCCCTGCTGAGTAGCACGTCGGCAGGGTTGTGTGGACCCTGCCATGGGGCCTTTGCTCATGCTGTCTCCACTCCTTCACTCCAGCCTCAGAAAGGCAGACATGTGGCCAGGTAAGACGGTGCCTAGCACTTAGATTGTGGTCCTGTTGCTGGGTTTCTGTGTAGCTTTAGGCCATTCATGTGATATTTCTGAGTCTCAGTTTCCTTCTGGTGTAAGGAAAGGTCAGATTAGATCAGTGGTTTTCAAATATGTTAGCAGTGGGCCCCTTTTGTCAGTCTCTCACAGAGACATAATATGCAGGACTCAAGGAGTAGAGTGAGGGTCTGGCTGGTAATGCAGGTGCAGGAGAGTGGACCTCTGTGAGTGTGGGGATGCAGGAACCAGTTCCTGATGACTGTGACTATGCAGAAATGTAAGACCAGCACTGCCACATCTGATCTTCAAAGACCTAAAGTTGATCTTCCTGATTTTCATACGCTGGCAATTCTTTTTTTTTTTTTTTTGAGACAGAGCCTCAAGCTGTCCCCCTGGGTAGAGTGCCGTGGCATTACAGCTCACAGCAACCTCCAACTCCTGGGCTCAAGCGAGTCTCTTGCCTCTGCCTCCCAAGTAGCTGGGACCAC
>CAUYTI010003660.1:0-32801 GCA_963575145.1 Galago senegalensis
CCCAGCTACTTGGGAGGCAGAGGCAAGAGACTCGCTTGAGCCCAGGAGTTGGAGGTTGCTGTGAGCTGTAATGCCACGGCACTCTACCCAGGGGGACAGCTTGAGGCTCTGTCTCAAAAAAAAAAAAAAAAAAAAACAAAATTGCTTTAGTCGACTAGGTGCTGGCACCAATGCATAGTTTCCCAAAGGGAGTACTTCAAAGGTGACTATAGTAATATTCAACAATAAAGTATGTAGCACTTTTTTTAGACTAGCTTGCAAACTTAATTGTCAGATCTCATATATAGCCTATATATATAATTAGCCTGAAATTTGTGAAGCATCTAATTAATAAATCATCATTTCTATCATAATAGATGAGATGATTTAACCTTTTAATTACAGATGGAGCAATAATATTCTATGTCCCATAAAACATGAAGTTCTACTTTTGAAGAACACTTGTCATGATGTTTATGTCTTATACTTCTCATTCTATACAATGTCAAATAGCCTTCAATTGTACATTAAGCTTTCGATAATAATACAAGAACATGCATGAAATAAACTAAGAAAAATGACACAAAATCATAACTCCATTCATTGTCCATATCATAGTATTAAAATGTGAAGTTATAAAAACTAGTGTAGATGTCATAGCTGGAACTCTGACGGCCGTGTGGGGCATCAGACAAGGTTCACTGCCTAGAATTGATAAAATAAACACCTAGGAGTCTGGGAGTCAGTCTACCGTTTCTGAAATGCCTATCCTCTAGGCTTACTTTATTTGAGAAAAAAAAATAAAATTCTACTTCATTTTTTAAAAAAACCATCCCCGTTATTCAGGTCTGATTTGGTTATGTGACATCTGAGATTTCTGCTTTTCTGCTTTCTTCAAATTACCTGTCCATCTGACATCAATTCACCTACACACAGACTAGAAAAAAGATAAAATAAAAATTCATCGTTTAAAAAGTGGGTGATATTTACATGGTTCAAAACCCCCACATTATAAGAGGATAATAGAGTCTCCCTCCCATTCTTGCATCTCAGGCACACAATTTTCATCTTCAGAATCAGTGCATACCAGTCTACTCATTCATTTTTATGGCTCTGGTGTGTTCTTCTGTATGGATGTTCTATAATTTATTTAATCAGTATTTTACTGACATTTTGATTTCCAATTCTTCACTACCACAAATATTCCACCATAAATAACCTTGTGTAAACATAATTTTCTACATGAGTGCAAATAGCTAAGGAATAAATTCTCATAAATGAAATTGCTGGTTCAAAAGATGCAGACATTTATAACGTTGATAGAAATTGCCCTCCAAAGGCAACAGAAAATTTTATGTTCCCAAGAGCACTGCAGATGAGTGCTTGTTTTCCACATTCCTCAACAGGACATTATCCAAGTTTTAGATCTTGGTAAATCTCTTAAGTGAAAAAATGGTATTGCAGTGTAGTTTTTCATTTCTCTTACTATGAGGTGCATGTATTTTGACATATTTAAGAACTTTTTTATTTCTTTTTATGAACTTCTTGAAATTTCTTACCTTAGTTTCTACATTTGTACCTCAGGTTCTCATGGGACTGTTGTGAAGATTAAAAAAAAAGAGCTAAAATGCATAAATGTCAAAAACAATCCCTGGGACATAATAAGCACCATATTAGTAGTTGCTTTCATCATCATGGTCTTCATATCCTGCGCCCATTTTTTCGCTGAGTTGTTGAGCTCTGTCTTATTGTATCTGTAGGAATTATTTAAAGGTACACTCCAGTTTTTCTGAGACAGTCCCAGTATATACCTGTTATCCTAGAATAATAATCAGTAGTGTGCCTGTACACCTTCAAAGGGGTCATGGTCTAAGTGATAAGCACAAAGTTGTAGTTATATGTGGGATAAGTCTAGGAAGTATGTCTAGAGAGCTAATGTACAGCATGAGGACTATAGTTTCTGCATTGCATGATAGAAATTTGCTAAGAGAATAGATTTTAGATGTTCTTACCACCAAAAAGTGAGTAACTATGAGATGATTGCATATATTAATTTGCTTCACTATAGTATCATTTTACTATAGATATTAAAACATTGTACTTACAATTTTTTTAATTAGCTAAATAAATAAAAGTTTACCCAAGGCCCAGATTGGTGAGGGGGAAGCTTTTTGCCATGCAGAACTTATTTATATGTAGTTCAAAAGATACAGACATTTCAGCCTTTTCTTCTATAGCTTTCAAACTATACTATTGCTAGAAAAGCCTACCCTTCCAAGATTACAAAACAATTCTCTCACGTTTTCGTTAGTACTTTAAGTTTTCTTTCCTTACATGCTTTTGTTCATTTGGATTTTTTTTTTTTTTTGAGACAGAGTCTCAAGCTGTTGCCCTGGGTAGAGTGCTGTGGCATCACAGCTCACAGCAACCTCCAACTCCTGGGCTTAAGTGATTCTCTTGCCTCAGCCTCCCAAGTAGCTGGGACCACAGGTGCCCACCACAATGCCCAGCTATTTTTTGGTTGTAGTTGTTGTTGTTTGGCAGGCCCCGGGCTGGATTTGAACCTGCCAGCTCTGGTGTATATGACTGGAGCCTTAGCCGCTTGAACTACAGGCGCTGAGCTTTCATTTGGAAATTTTATTACAGTTTCATTGAGATATAATTCACATACTATACAGTTCACCCTTTTAAAGTGTAAAACCATCACCATGATCTAACTAAAGAACATTTTCTTTGGCGGCGCCTGTAGCTCAAAGGAGTAAGGTGCCAGCCTCATATGCCAAAGGTGGCGGGTTCAAACCCAGCCCTGGCCAAAAACTGCAAAAAAAAAAAAAAAAAAAGAACATTTTCTTCATCCCCCCCCAAAAAAGACCATGTACTCATTAACTGTTGCTCCCCATTCTCCTTCCCCCTCCCTTATTCTGGCAAGCATTAACCTACTTTCTGTTTCTATCATTTATCTATTCTGAATATATTAGCTTATAGGTGTTGACATAACAAAATACCACAAACTGGGTGGCTTAAACAGTATAAATTTATTTTTTCACAGTTCTGGGGGTAAATATCTGAGATCAAGGTGGCAGCATGATGGCTTCCTTTGAGGCATGTTGTCTTGCTTATAGAGGCCACATTCTCCCTGTATTTTCACATGGTCCTTCCTGTGTGCCCATCTGTGTCCTAATCTCTTCTTATAAGGACACTGATCATACTGAATTTTGGCCCACTTTATTGATCTCATTTTAATTTGCTCATTACTTTAAAGAGCCTATCTGTAAATCCAGTCACAGTCTAAAGTACCGGAATTTAGGACTTTACATACTTATTTTGGAAAGAAGCAATTTAGCTCATAACAACAGACAATTTATACAAACAGAATATATAATGTCACCTTCTGTGACTGGATTCTCTCACTTAGAATGATGTTTTCAAGGTTTATCCATGTTGTAGCACATATCACCACTTCATTCCTTTATTACAAAATGATATTTTGTTGTAGGATATAATATATCTTGTTTATACGTCCATCAGTTAATGAATATTTGGGTTTCCACTTTCTGTTTATTGCAGATAATGCTTCTATGAACATTTCTTTACAGGTTTTTGTTTGGACATACAATTTCAATTCTCTAGAAGTGGAATTTCTAGGTCATGTAGCAAGTTTATGTTTAACTTTCTGAAAATTGCCAAGTTGTTTTCCAAAATGGCTCCATGATTTCACATTCCCACCAGCAATTTATTACATAGGAGTTCCAATTTCTCCACATTCTTATCAACACAAGTTATTATCTTTTTATTATATCCATCCGAATATGTATGAAGTGGAAATCCCATGGTTTCAGTTTGTATTTCCCTGATAACTAAACATAATAAGCATCATTTCCTGTGTTTACTAGCCATTTGTATATCCTCTCCATAGAAATATCAGTGCAATGCTTTGCTCATTTTAAACTGGATTATTTCTCTTTGTATTTTTGAGTTGTAAGAGTTCATTATATACCCTGAATGCAAATTCCTTATCAGATATATGATTTGCAAATATTTTTCCCATCTGTGGATTGTCTTTTCACTTTCTTAATAGTGTCCTTTGAAATATGAAAAATTTTAATTCAATTGAGTCCAACATGTCTATTTTTTTCTTATGCTTTTGATGCTATATTTAAGAAATTATGACCTACTCCAAAATCATGAATGTTCATGCCTGTGGTTCCTATAAGAGTTTAGCTTTAGCTCTTCAACTCAAGTCTATAGTTCATTTGACTTTATTCATACACACACACACACACACACATATGATGTTGGGGAAGGTGTCCAGCCTCATTGTTTTGTTTGTGGACATATGAGGTCTGAACTAAATTCATGAACTCATCCTAGGAAAAGTGCTGCCTATCTCATTGCTGAATATTGAAGTACTCCCCTTGGGAAGTTATGCACCAATGTTAGTGCCCTGTCCACCCTTCAAAAAAAATTTGGACTCTATTTCTGGAATGACCATCAAAGCTGTCTCCTGAATGTCATCAAAGTATCTTCCTTTCAATCTTACCTTTATCTTTGGGTAAAGCAAAAAGTCATTGGGAGCCAGATCAGGTAAGTTGGAAGGATGTTCCAATAGTTATTTATTTACTTGCTAAAAAACTCCCTCACAGATAGTGATATGAGACCTGGTGAATTTTAATGATGAAAGAGCCATGAGTTGTTGACCAAGATTTTTCTGTTTTTCTGTTGATGTTTACTTGGTCTGCTATGTTTCTCACAATTTTGATGCACAATTCAGCTAATTTTTGCAATGTTTAGGTCAGTTTTGCTCATTACTGGCATCCCTGACCTTTTCATCAGTGATACTTTCTCTCACCTCAGAAAAACATTTAATCCATCTGTACACTGCCATTTTCTTCATGGCATTATCCCTGTAAACTTGGATTTACATGTCTCTGATTTCACTTCCACTCTTGCCAAGTTTAACAAGAACTTAAACATTTACTCATTCATTACTCCAATTCAAATGCAAATATTCTCACAATAGCACACAGAAACACCCAATAATAATAATGAATACCATTCAACAAGACACTGCCACATGTCAACATGGAACACAGCTCTAAGATGCAACATACCAATGTTATGAAACTTTATCAAGTCATTTGCACAGCACTGCCAATGTAAGCACCCAGTGGTAGCAAGTTCATGAACTTAATTGTGAGACCATGTACAGTTGTCCCAACACCATTTATCAAATGACTATTCCTTCCCCCCACTCTCACTTTTCCTGAAACTCATTTTGCAATTTATTGTTCTACAAACTATGAAGAGCAAAATTATATGTTCCCGAATGGTTACCCTATTTTTTACTTTTACTTATTGAATAATTCTTATTTTCCTCCTTGATTCAAAATTTTTAATTTTAATATATATTTAGTATACCCTGTATTAGTCATTCAACAAGTGTTAAGTATGAAAAACTGAAATAAGAAGATGCAAGATAAAGACTTCATTGTCCATTATCTATCTATCTCTATTCTTTCTTGCTGGGTAGGGACCAAAACCTGAGAGGACAAAGGCATGGTCCCCTGACTCCATCAGAGCCAGCAAGCCTCCACTGAGCCACCAAGCAGAGAAGCGGACACCAGTGTGGACTGAGTCTGGCGGGAGGGGTATGGACCACTGGCTCCAATTGAGATGTTGGAGACCCTTGGATCCATCTCTGCTAAGCAGGGTTTGTATCACCAAGACCATTTGAATGTAACTTGTGTCTGGGGCTGTCCACCTGGGGACACTTTGAGGTTGACCATGGAAGTTCTGTAGCAGAAAAGAATTAAATGGTGGGGGCAGGGTGCCACAGCTGTCTGTATCTCTCCACAGCCAAGGTTTAAACCTACTACCATGGCTTCTTAGGATAGGAAAGAGGTTGGCTGGTTTCAAAACAGAGCCAGCATGTGTTAGCTCACCAAGTAGGTCCTCAAAGTCTTCAGCCAAAACTCTGAAAGGGACCTTTGTAAGGGTCCCTTACAAAGGATTAGGGGGATTAGCCACAATTACAGGATTAGGGGGATTAGCCACAATTACAAAGCCTAGTACTTTGGTAAGAGGCTGATTAACTCTACTACCTTGGAATCCAAATTCACTCTCACCCCACCAGTTCTAATAACCAAATGGTGGGAAATAAACATAAGGCAGAACCAACAGAAACACTCTGGCAACATGAATAACCAGAGTAGATCAACCCCTCCAAGGAATGACAAAGGAGGTATTACTGAAGATGCCATGCATAGACAAATGTCTGAAATGTCAGAAATAGAATTTAGAATATTGATGGCAAATAAGATGAATAGAATGGAAGGAAAGTTAAAAATTGAAATTCAAAGAGTATCTCTAAAGTTGTCTCAAGAAATTAATGACTTCAAAAACAAAGTCACCAAAGATATAGACATAATGAGAAAAGAGATAACAGAGCTCAAGGAAATGAAAAAGTTCTTCGAGGACCTCCAAAATGTAGTAGAATCCCTAGTTGACCAGGCAGAAGAAAGGATCTCTGAAATTGAAGACAAAGCTTTTGAACATTCCCAAATGCTCTAAGAGGTAGACAAATGGAGAGCAAAAACTGATGCTTCCCTGAGAGAGTTGTGGGATCACTCCAAAAGATCAAACATTTGTCTTATAGAAATTCCTGAAGGAGAAGAGGATGATCCTAAAGGTACAGATGCTCTAGTCCAAGAGATTATGGAGGAAAATTTCCCAAGTATTGCAAGAAATACAAAAATTCAGATAGTAGACAGTTTCAGAACCCCAGCAAGACTCAATCTGAATAAAGCATCTCCTAGGCACATTGTGATTAACTTTGCCAAAGCTAAGATGAAAGAGAAAATTCTGCAAGCAGCCAGACATAAGAAAAGTAGTAGCTACAAAGGGAGAAATATCAGAATGACTGCACATTTCTCAGCCAAAACTTTTCAAGCCAGAATAGGATGGTCATCAACCTTCAATCTCCTAAAACAAAACAACTTGCAGCCCAGGATTCTGTATCCAGCTATCCTGAGTTTCATTTATGATGGAGAAATCAAATACTTTAATGACATACACATGTTGAAGAAATTCATCATATCTCAACCAGCTCTCCAAGATATTGTCAGACCCATCCTCCACAAGGACCAGCACAATGCTCTACAACCAAAGTAAACTCGCTCAGAAATTTTTGAACAAAATTCGACTTCCACAGTGGTGAAAGGATTAAAAATGTCCACTGGATTTTCAAAAAACACGACACCCAAAATACTACAGGTTTATCAATTCTGTCAATAAATGCAACTGGTTTAAACTGTCCTCTAAAGAGGCATAGGATGGCTGACTGGATACATAAACTCAGACCAGATATCTGCTGCATACAAGAATCTCATCTTACCTTAAAGCAGTGATTCTCAACCTTCCTAATGCCGTGAACCTTTAATACAGTCCAAACAGGTGCTACCCACAGGTTGAGAATTGCTGCCTTAAACGATAAACATAGACTCAAGGTGAAGGGATGGACATCTATAATACAGGCAAATGGAAACTAGAAATTTCAGTTGCAGATACAATTGGCTTTAAACCAACAAAGATAAAAAAAGATAAGGATGGTCACTCCATATTTGTCAAGGGAAACACCCAACATGAACAGATTTCAATAATTAAAATTTATGCACCCTGGGTGGCACCTGTGGCTCAGTGAGTAGGGCACTGGCCCCATATACTGAGGGTGGTGGGTTCAAACCCAGCCCCAGCCAAACTGCAGCAAAAAAAATAGCTGGGCATTGTGGCAGGTGCCTGTAGTCCCAGCTACTCAGGAGACTGAGGCAAGAGAATCACCTAAGCCCAAGAGCTGAAGGTTGCTGTGAGCTGTGACACCACAGCACTTTACCAAGGGTGACAAAGTGAGACTCTGTCTCTAAAAAGAAAAATTATGCACCCTACTGGAATGGTCCTCAATTTATAAAGCATACCCTAATGAAGATGAACACCTTGATATTTTCCTGCACATAATAGTTGGAGATTTTAACACCCCTTTGACAGTCTTAGATAGATCCTCCAAGAAGAAACTAAACAAAGAAATATTAGACTTAAACCTGACCCTAGAACAAATGGACTTTACAGACCTCTACAAAACCTTTCATCCTAATAAAACTGAATATACATTCTTCTCATCAGCCCATGGATCATCCTCTAAAATTGATCATATCTTAGGACACAAGTTTAATTCAGCAAATTTAAAAGACTAGAAATTATTCCTTGTATCTTCTCAGACCATCATGGAATAAAAGTTGAACTCAACAGTGACAGGAATCCTTGTACTCAAACAAAGTCATGGAAACTAAATAATCTTAGGCTGAATGATAGCTCCATCAAAGATAAGATTAAGAAGGAAATTACCAAATTTTTGGAACAAAATGATAATGAAGACACAAATTATCAAAATCTGTGGGATACTGCAAAAGCAGTCCTAAGAGGGAAATTTATAGCATTAGAAACCACCAGCAAGAAAACAGAAAGAGAAAAAGCCAACAACTTAATGGATCATCCCAAGGAACTGGAAAAGGAAGAACTTTCCAACCTCAAACCGAGCAGAAGAAAAGGACAGAAAAAAATTAGGACAGAATTAAATGAAATTGAAAACAGAAGAATCATTCAGAAGATCAATGAAACAAAAAGTTTGTTTTTTGAAAAGATTAATAAAATTGATAAACCTTTGGCTAACTAAAGCAGAAACAGAAAAGTAAAATCTCTAATATCATCTATCAGAAATGATAAAGGAGAAATAACAACAGACACTTTAGAAATTCAAAAAAAAATCCTCATTGATTACTACAAAAAACTCTATTCTCAAGAATATAAAAATCTGAAGGAAATGGACCAATACCATACCTGGAAGCACATCACCTTCCTGGACTCAACCTGAAAGAATTAGAAATTTTGAATAAACCTATATCAATCACTGAAATAGCATCAACTATACAAAATCTCCCAAAAAAAAGGAAAGTCTGGGACCAGATGGCTTCACATCCAAATTCTATGGAACCTTTTATGAGGAACTAGTACCTATATTATACAACCTTTTCCAAATCATAGATAAAGAAGGAATACTTCCCAACACATTTAAATGAAGCAAATATCACCTTGATACCCAAATCAGGAAAGGATCCAACAAAGAAACAAAATTATGGACCAATATCATTAATAAATACCAATGCAAAAACATTCATTAAGATCTTAGCAAACAGAATTCAACAACACATCAAAAAAATTATACACCATGATAAGGTGATTTTATTCCACGGTTATAGGGTTGGTTCAACATATGCAAATATATAAATATAATATATCATATACATAAAATAAAATAAAAGACCATATTATTCTCTCAATTCATGTAGAAAAAACTTTTGATGATATCCAGCACCCTTTCATGATCAGAACATTTGAGAAAATAGGCATAGAAGGGATATTTCTTAAATGGATAGAGGTCATCTACAGCAAACCCACAGCCAATATCATATGGAATGGAAAAAAAATTGCAAACAATTCCACTCAGATCAGGAATGAGGAAAGGATGCTCATTGTCTCCACTGCTATTCAACACAGTAATGGAAGTCCTGGCCATCGTAATCTGGCAAGAAAAGGCAATCAAGTGTATCTGAATGGAGTCAAAGGAGATCAAACTCTCACTCTTAACTGATGATATGATCCTATACCTGGAAAATCCCAGGGACTCAACCACAAAACTCTTAGAAGTGATCGAGGAATATAGCAGTGTCTCAGGATATAAAGTCAATACTTACAAATCAGTACCTTTTATATATGCCAACAATAGTCAAGCTGAAAATACAGTGCCTATATTCCTTTTATAGCAATGCCAAAGAAGACGAAATATCTGGGAATTTTCCTAACAAAGGACATGAAAGATCTCTATAAAGAGAATTATGAAACTCTGAGAAAATAGCTGAAGATGTTAACAAATGGAAATACATACCATGCTCATGGCTGGGAAGAATCAACATTGTTAAAATGTCCATACAACCCAAAGCAATCTACACATTTCGTGCAATCCCTATTAAAGCACCATTGTCATACTGTAAAGAGCTTGAAAAAATAGGCTATACTATACATCTATAGTGATCAAAACAACATGGTACAGGCTCAGTGCCTGTAGCTCAGAGGCTAGGGCACTGGTCACATACACCAGGGCTGGATGGTTCAAATCCAGCCCAGACCTGCCAAAACAACAATGACAACTACAACAAAAAAATAACTGGGCATTGTGGTGTGCACCTGTAGTCCCAGTTACTTGGGAGGCTGAAGGAAGAGAATCACTGAAGCCCAAGAGTTTGAGGTTGCTCTGAGCTGTGACGCCATTGCATTCTACCAAGGATGACAAAGTGAGACTCTGTCTCAAGAAAAAAAAAAGAAAGAAAGAAAGAAAAAACAGCATGGTACTGGCACAAAAACAGAGAGGTAGATTTATGGAACAGAATAGAGAACCAAGAGATGAACCCAGCTACTTATCATCATTTGATCTTTGAAAAGCCTATCAAAAACATTCCTATCAAAAACATGGTGGGGGAAAAACTCCCTATTTAACAAATGGTACTGGGTGAACTGGATGGAGACCTGTAAAAGACTGAAACTGGACACCCCCCCCACCTTTCACCATTAAAAAAATTGATTCTTAAGTGGTGCCTGAGGCTCAAAGGAGTAGGGCGCCGGCCCCATATGCCGAAGGTGGTGGGTTCAAACCCAGCCTCTGACCAAAAACTGCAAAAAAGCAAAAACATTTTTTAAAAATTGATTCTCACTGAATGAAAGATTTAAACTTAAGACATGAAAATATAAAAAGAGAGGGATAATACTTGAAAAATTGGCCCAGGAGAATATTTTATGAAGAGGACCCCTTGGGCAATTGAAGCAACACCAAAAATAAATTACTGGGATCTGATCAAACTAAAAAGCTTTTGCACAGCCAAGAGCACAGTAAGTAATACAAACAGACAACCTTTAGAATAGGAGATTTTTGGAGATTGCTTCCAACAAAAGTCTGATAACTAGAATCCACAGAGAACACAAACTAATCAATAAGAAAAGAACAAATAATTCCATTTCTGTGTGGCAAGAAACTTGAACAGAAATTTCTCTGATGAAGACAGGCCCATGGCCTACAAACACATGTAAAAATGTTCGTCACCAGTGACGTCTGTGGCTCAAGGAGTAGGGCGTCAGCCTCATATGCCAAGGGTGGTGGGTTCAAACCCAGCCCCGGCCAAAAAAAAAAAAATGCTCATCATCTTTAATCATCAGAGAAACGCAAATTAAAACTACTTTGAGATATCATCTAAGACTAGCCCACATAACAAAATCCCAAAACTACAGATATTGGCATGGATGCAGAGAGAAAGGAACATTTCTACACTGCTGGTGGGAATGTAAGCTAATATGACCTTTTTGGAAAGAAGTTTGGAGAATACTCAAGAAACTAAAAGTAGACCTACTATTTGATCCTGCAATTGCTCTACTAGGTATATACCCAGATGATCAAAAATCATTTTACAACAAAGACATTTGCACCAGAATGTTTGTTGCAGTCCAATTCATAATTACCAAGACATGGAAACAGCCCAATTGCCCATTGACCCGTGAATGGATTCACAAATTGTGGTATATGTACACTATGGAATACTATGCAGCTGTAAAGAAAGATGGAGCCTTCACATCTTTTATGTTTACCTGGATGGAGCTGGAACATATTCTTCTTAGTAAAGTATCTCAGGAATGGAAAAAAAAGTATCCAATACTACTATGATATCAATATATAATCACCTACACATTCATACGAATGGTAAAACATAAATTATAGTCCAGAAAGTAGAAGGGAAGAGGAGCGGTGGAAAGAGGGAGGGTATTTGGGGGGACCTCACCTAATGTGCATGATGCAATGGTACATTTCAAAACTATTAAGAAAAGAGCATAATTGCGATGGTTGTATTAATCAGTTCAATGTTACTATTTCAACTGTGTACCAAATCAGTACACTGAACCCCATAAATGCATCAATGTACACAGTTATGATTTAATAAAAACAAAAAATAAATACATAAAAAAGGTTGATAACTAAATTCCACAAAGAACTCAAGTTAATCAACAAGAAAAGAGCAAACAATCCCACTGGACAAGAGGTATGAACAGAACCTTCTCTGAGGAAGACAGACAAATGGCTAACAAATATATGAAAAATGTTCATCATCCCTGATCATCAGAGAAATGCAAATCAAAACCACCCTGAGATATCACCTAACCCCAGGAAAATTATACCACACCACAAAGTCTCAGAGTTGCAGATGCTAGCACAGATGTGGAGAGGGGGAACACTTTTACACTGTCAGTGTCACTTTTACACTGAGAGGGGAACATTTTTACACTGCAAACTAATACAACTTCTTTGGAAAGAAGTGTGGAGGATCTTCCAAGAACTCAAATTAGACCTCCCATTTGATCCTGCAATCCCACAACAAGGCATCTGCCCAGAAGAAAAAAAATCATTTTATCAGAAAGACATTTACACTCAATTGTTTACTGCAGCTCAATTTACAATCGCCAAGATGTGGAAACAACCTAAATGCCCACAAACCCAGGAATGAATTAACAAACTGTGGTATATGTATACCATGATTCCAGCCCTATTCAGCTGTAAAAAAGATGGTGACTTTACATCTTTTGTATTAACCTGGATGGAGTTGAAACACCTTTTTTTTTTTTTTTTTGAGGCAATCTCACCATGTCATCCTTAGTAGAGTGCCATTGTGTCACAGCTCATAGCAACCTCCAACTCTTGGGCTTTAGTGATTCTCTTGCCTCGGCCTCCCAAGTAGCTGGGACTAAAGGCACCTACCACAATGCCTGGCTATTTTTTGTTGCAGTTGTCATTGTTGTTTAACTGGCCCAGGCCAGGTTAGAACCCGCCAGCCCTAGTGTAGGTGGCTAGCCCGGTAACCACTCTGCTACGGGCACCAAGCCCATTATTTCATTCTTTTTATGGCTGAATAGTATTCCATGCTATATATAAGCCACATTTTCATTATCTACTCCAGGCGTCCTCAAACTACAGCAGCATGCGGCCTGCCTAGGACATTTATCCGGCCCACCGGGTGTTTTTGCCGCTGCTGCCTGTCCTGCTTAGCAGCCCACTCGTCCCAGGGCCTGAAGTCCGGCCCTCCAACGATCTGAGGGACAGTGAAATGGATCCCTGTTTAAAAAATTTGAGGACCCCTGAACTCAATCGATGGGCACTTACATGAGTTTCATCCATATCTTTGCAACTGTGAATTTTGCTGCTGTAAACATATGAGTACACGTGTCTCTTTGACATAATTGCTTCTTTTCCTTTGGGTAGATTCCCAGTAGTGAAATTGTAGCATTGACTGGTAGGTAGGTCTACTTTTAATTCTTTAAGGAATCTACATACTGTTTTTCATAATGATTATACTAATTTACATTCTCACCAACAGTGTATACGTGTTCCCTTGTCACTGCAATTGCACCAACATTTATTGATTTTTTATTTTTGCTTTTTGAGACAGGGCCTCAAGCTGTCACCCTGGGTAGAGTGCAGTGGCATCACAGCTCACAGAAACCTCCAACTCCTGGGCTCAAGCTATTCTCCTGCCTCCACCTCCCAAGTAGCTGGGACCACAGGCGCCCGGCTATTTTTTGGTTGCAGCCGTCATTGTTGCTTGGCGGGCTGGGCTAGATTCGAAACTGTCAGCTCAGGTGTATGTGGCTGGTACCTTAGCCACTTGAGCCACACACGCCAAGACAAGTTTTTGATTTTTTAATAATGGCCATTCTGATACCTCATTGTGGTTTTAATATGATTTTCCCTGATGATTAGTGATGTTGAGCATTTTTTCATATGTTTGTTGGCTATTTGTATATCTTCTTTTGAAAAATATCTGTTCATGTCATTTACCCACTTTTTAATGGGATTATGTGGGTTTGGTTTTTTTGTTTTGGGGGAGTTTTGCTGATTTTCTTGAGTCCCACGTGGATTCTGAATATTCATCCTTTGTTGTATATATAGTTATAAATATTTTTTTTCATTCTGTAGGTTATCTGTTTACTCTGTTGATTATTTCTTCCACTGGGCAGAAACTTTTAGTTTAATTAAGTCCCATTTATTGATTTTTGTTTATTTTATTTGCTTTTGTGGTCTTTGCCATAAATTCTTTGTTTAGGCTAATGTCCAGAAACATTTTTCCTAAGTTTTCTTCTAGAATTTTTATAGTGACACCTTACATTTAAGTCATTAATCATTAATCCATTTTTGAGTTAATTTTTATGTATGGTGAGGGATAGGGACCTAGTTTCATTCTTTTGCATAGGCCTCTATTATTCTTCCCACACCATTTATTGATTAGGGTAGGGTGTCCTTTCCGAGTGTATGTTTTTGTCTGCTCAAATCAGTTGATTATAGGTACATGATTTTATTTTGGAGTTCTCTATTCTCTTCCAGTACGATTCTGTTTTAGTTGCTATAGCCTTGTAGTATAATTTATATATATTTGATATATACATATTAATGTGATGCCTGCAGATTTGTTCTTTTTGCTTAAGATTTCTTTGGCCACTTGTGCTCTTTTCTGATTCCATATGAAATTTGGGATTGTTTTCCTAATTGTGTAAAAAATGACACTAGCATTTTGATCAGAATTCCATTGAATCTATAAATCACTATGGGCAGAATGGACACGTTAATGATACTGATTCTTCCAATCCATGAACATGGGATCTTTTACCATTTGTTTGTGCTACCAATGGTTCTTTCATCAGTGCTTTGTAGTTCTCCTTTATCTCCAGGGTTAAGTATACTCACAAGTATTTTTTTTTCAGCTATTTTAATGACATTGCATTCTTGATTTGACTCTCAGCTTGGCTGTTATTAGTGTATAAAAACGCTATTCTTCATTTAAATAATAAGCAAGTTTTCATCTGCTGCTAAGGAGGTAAAAGGAATTATCAAAGATTTGAGTAAAGACCATGTAAAATGATCACCATAGAGAACAAAAAAGTAAACTGACTATGGAAAGTATAGTAGAATTGTCTATCTGAGCTTGTGGGTGGCCACAATTGCAAGGTAAGACCTTTTACACAGTGTGTGTTTTTTTGCGCCTGCTTAGGCATACACTCAAAATGGGCATACCATGGGGCCATAACCAGGATTGGAGTTTTCCTGGAAAAATCTCCAGTGGAGGAACAGACGAATATGTGAATAGAAGATATATATATGAAAAGGAACACTTATAATCTTAGACTTCAGAATCTAAGTAGGGTAAGGAAGAAAGTTGGAAAGTGAGAGGAATAATGGATAGTAACAATATGACAGGATCAATACATTAGAGTTTCTGGTAGTTTGGGGAAAATGCTTGAGTGGGAATACTAGAAGGAATGAACAGAAAAGGTAAAAGTTGCTGATAAGAAAGTGGAATACTTGCGGGGCGGCACCTGTGGCTCAAAGGAGTAGGGTGCCGGCCCCATATGCTGAAGGTGGCAGGTTCAAACCCAGCCCCAACCAAAAACTGCAAAAAAAAAAAAAAAAGTGGAATACTTGAAACTGGAGGTATAGACAGTTGCTGTTATTGGTAATAGTAAGATCTGGGGTGTTTCCATTGGATTGGCTAAGTGGAGTGAAAGATAAGATTGCTTGCTAAGAGCAGGGTATTAAAGGCATTAATGGTCATCTCTGTAGATGATTACAAATGCCAAAATCTTCAAGGAAGAAGGGTCAGTGGCTGAGAGGACAGTTGACAATACAAGAAAGGGTTGCAGGTAGAACAGTCTGTTAGAATTTTCATTGAAGGATAGGTATGCTTACAAAGGAAGAAAGAGAAATTATCTGAATTAGCAAATGTTAAAAAATAAAAAGAGGGCATTTGCCAAAACCTGAGGCCCAATATAGGAGAGAAAAAAAAAAAAAAATATATATATATATATAGCTGTTTAACAGGGCTGGCCAGGCACAATGGTTCATGCCTGTATTCCTAGCACTCTGGGAGACTGAGGGGGTGGATTGCCTGAGCTCAGGGGTTCAAGACCAGCCTGAGCCAGAGCAAGAACCCCATCTGTAAAAATAGCTGGACATTGTGGCAGACACTGGTAGCTACTTGGGAAGCTGAGGCAAGAGAATTGCTTGAGCCCAAGAGTTTAAGGTTGCTGTGAGCTACAATGCCACAGCATTCTACCAAGGACGACAAACTGAAACTGTCTCAAAAATAAAAGAAAATGTTTAACAAAGCTGTGAGAATATAGAGATAATGTATAGGAAAAAGGTAGAGGTCACAAAGGATACTGACATACTTGCAAAATGCTAGCACCAGGACATGATGAAGAGTTTACAGGATCAGAGAAGGATAAGAGCTAGACCAGGGAAAGTATCAAGTCTCATAGAGATGAGTTCCTAAGAGGGAACTAATGCTTCAAGTGTGTGAAGACTGAGATAGACAGACATAGGTGCACATGTAACTTGATGAGATTAGACTGGTTGGTCTATTTTCAGATGGGAGTAGGTAAATAATGAGATCAAATTGTAGCTTCCTCAGAGGGTCTGATTTTTGCTGTTTGTTGTGAAAGGCAGAATAGTGGTTCCACTAGGAGCATGGAAGCTCTCTGGGTTCCCTTTCCTCTTGCTGTGAGGGATGTGAAAGCACAAGCAGAAGGTCACATCACATTTAATTTATATTCCATTTACTAATCCCCCTAAGGTTTCTCTCAAGGGGTTTCCTTAAATTCCTAAAATGAAAGTTGTCTTAATTCATTATCTGATAAATTACTCATATGAAATGATCATTACTCTTACAAACTTTTTATGTCATACTACCGTAGGTATGATATTGGATACACTCTAGGCTGCCAAATGATTACTTTAGCAGGGAGTGGGTGACCTCTCAGTGGCGAAGAGCATATTCCCTCAATCTTTCGAAATGAGAAAAAAGGAAAGCGTCAGTCAGTGAGATCAAAGAATACCAAAAAGTTATCTCTCTCCTACACCCATGAAAAATGTCTATATCATTTAGCAAGGAATCTTTTTAAGTGTACATTTTCCATAGGAGGTGAGGTTAGCCAATCATTCATACCTTGAAACAATTGCTCCTCTATTAAATGTAACATTCACATGAATTAATGGAGTAAACACTGGATTTGACACCAGAAGACTGAGTTCAAGCCCTAATTCGAGTGCTTACTTGACATATAAACTCTGTGAAAATGACTGAACGCCAAGTCCAATTTTCTGTAGTGCTCCCTGCCTCACAGGAGTGTCGTGAAGAACAAAGAAAATAATGAGTGCGGAAGAGCTTTGTGAACTCTAGAGTGATATGCAAGTATAAACCGTTGTTTTCATTTGTTCTGTGAAGGATATAGGAACACACAGTTTTGTGTGGTGACCAAGCGCCCTGTGATAAACGAGCCCCCTGCCCTATATTTAGGAAAAGAAACTTCTCTTGAGCCCTATAGTCTGAGCCCCCTCAAGGGTGGAGAAGCTTAAAGATAAGGAGAAGAGGAAGGGAGGGGTGACGCCAGAAAAGGCTTTTAGTGGAAAATCCCGAGTTCTTTAAAAACTTTCTCACACCACTTTGCACCCCTCTAAATTATGTGACTCCCATCTTGTGATCTATGAGTTAATGTACCTTATGACCCATGAGGTAATACATACCCCCACCCTAATGCATGTACCCCTTACCCTGTGACCCCTGAGCTGTGCTGAGCTGGCTGATTGTAACATTTTGGCTTCTGTATTAGTTTGCTTGCTTGCTTCAGCAAAATTTACAGTATATAGACCCCTTTAATTTGCTATTCAGGGCTGCGTGCTTTCCACAGCATCAGCCCCCTGTGCAGGTGTATCAAATTTTACAATAAATCTCTATTGATTATTGCATCAGAAATGGGGTCCAACTTTCTCTCTGCTGCATGAGATTACAACATCTGGAACCTGAGGGACTTACTTTCAGGGAAGAAAAGCCTGATTGGGACACCTACTGTGCACGGCCAGATGGAAGTTGTGGGGCAGGGACAGAGGTCACCAAGATGGGAGAAGGAAGTACAGAAGCTGTGATATGAGAAGATCAAAGGTTAATTTCTTAACCTTGCATTTTACCAATGACAGTAATGAGCGTATTTGACCTGTAATCAATTGAATATTATTTTCTGTATTGCCCTTGGTATATCAGGCTTATGATAAAGCATCTCCGTTCCAAAAATACAGAAAACTAATGAGGCCAGCATAACCTTCTTCCTAACACGTATTCTGATTTTCAAGGCTATTACAATGACAATACAAGCCCCACATTGACCAAGTAGCAATACCTATAAAAGCTGGAAGCTCCATGCTTTCCAGTGCCACCAAGTCTGGCCTCTGACCCATGATAGTAAATCCAACAAGAAAACTGGGGGAAAGGACCCCCAGCCACAAGGCCTAGAAAGTAGGCATCTCATTAACTCCTGACGTGTTCCCTGTATTGTCATCTTCTCTTCTCCACACTGTTGCATAGTGAGTTAGCTATAAGGCTTATTTCTAGCTGCAAGTCTTTTATCTAAGACATCCTAACCATCCACAAAACTGTTCAATGTTGAAATTCAAACTCAAAGCATAATCTTCATACATGTCCCTTTCCTTTGGATTCTTCCTTTACCAATTTAGACCACCAAGCTCATATATCTAAACAGAGACAGCAATAGAGGAGTTAAGGCAGAAGCCCTAAATTTATCCATAATAATAAATAATTGAAGCCAAAAATGTTGTGGGGGGGTTTGCTTGAATAGCATGTTGCATAATTATATATTATGATAATATACGTAGCATACTAAGTGCCACATGCTTTGCCAAGATGCCAAGGGTTGCAAAATATTTGATCATTCTTACTCATGTTTAATGGATGAGAAAACTGAGGACTAGAGAAATTAAGTAACTAGCCCAAATTTACACACCTAGGACACTGGAATTTGTGCCCTGGCAATCTGGCTCTAGGGTCAAAGCACTTAATCTGTCAGAAAACTTTCTAGGATGGCATCCGTAGCCACATACACCAGGGCTGGTGGGTTCAAACCCAGCATGGGCCTACTAAGCAACAATGACAATTCCAACAAAAAAAAATAGCCAGGTGTGGCGGGCGTCTGTAGTCCCAGCTACTTGGGAGGCTCAGGGAGGAGAATCCCTAAGCCCAAAAGTTTGAGGTTATTGTGAGCTATGATGCCACCACACTCTACCCAGAGCAACAGCTTGAGACTCTGTCTCAAAAGAAAAAAAAAGAAAGAACATTTTCTAAAATCTCAGCTCTATTACCCTTCTCTCATCTCTGTGATTCAACAAGAAAACATAAAAGCCCATTACCTAATACTTTGCACATAATAGGCAATCACTAAATAGTAGTATATTTAATTATATAAAAGTACATCCTAAAGATTAAGATATTTAAGCACTGCTTTCTCTTTAAATTGTCCTAGTGATGATTGCAAAGTCTGTAACTTCATTCCCCCATGGCATTAACTTCTTCTAACTAGTGACTAGAGCAAGCTGATGTCATTGCTTAGAAGTTCCCAAGGCTTTATAGCCTATAAAACTCAGGTAGAAGAAAACCAACACTACAGCTGCAGGGACCAGCTGCTTTCTCTCTCTGCAGATTCCCCTTTAGGACTTGAAAGTATCTAATTCTTCCAAAACTAACAATGCAAACCTGAGCTGAAAAGGAAAAGGATGCTTCACACACAGAGATTTTCTAAATAATTAGGGCAGGTTTTGTGTAGCAAGACCTTCAAGAGTGGATGGTCACTGTTTTTAATCCCTCGCCATCACTACAGTCTGGAAAGATGGGGAAAAGTACTATTTCAATACCACACTATTTCTAACTTCTTCAGTTAACTAGAAACCAATCCTAGATCTTACTGCAGAATTACATGTTTTGACATATCAAAAATATGATAATATGGGTATAAAAGTGTGATTTTCATAGAAATCCTTAAAATGGTACCTCTCACTAGAAAACATCACCAAATACATATACTGTGACTTTTCGTCAAACTGTAAACAAGACCCAAAGGAACGTCAAGGGCTCTCGCTTTCTTTGTGGAAAAATCAAGGTCAATGGAGTTATTTGACTTATCCAACTTCAAACAAATTGTTAGTTCTACTGGAAGATAATACCCTTAATATCGAAAAATCAAGACTGACACTTCAGTTACCTTTGGAGGTACTGAGAACATCAGAAACAACTCAAGGTGAGTTTTATAGGTATTTTAGTTTTACGGTGTTTTTGCTCTTGATCATTTTCCTGCACTGTATGCAACAAGCACTAGGCTTTCCCTTTGTGCACCATATTCTTGGCATAAACTAACACCAAAGTTCTACTGCAGTTGAACACAGCTCCATTTGTCAGAAATTAAAAAAAAAATAAATACAGAAAAGGTTTAGTTAAAAAGTATATCCATAGTCTCTGAGGAGGGAATAGACAGCTTCACTGTAGACCTGGTTCTCAGTCTGCATGCTCCTTCCAATCTCAGAAAGTGAAATTTCCTATAAAGAATTTAAAATAGACACCTGGGTCCTTTCTTGGTCCATTCTTTGGCTTTCAATTTTGCAACCATGAAAACAGATGTATATCAGTAACACTTAAAATAGTTTTTTGGAGCAAAATTTTAAGTGAATGCTATACGAAAAATTTCTAAACAGTAAAATTGCTGTAAATATTAATCTGTGCCCTAGACATGATGAGTTTAATTTTTAGATGGGCTTATTGTGCCCCCAAAGATATCTTCTTTGCCACCAATCTTCCTTGCCAGTTCCTTGATTTGATGCTACCATTAGTCTTTCCACTAATATAGACTTTGAAAAAGGGCTGTTATCTGCAGAACACCAGCATGATGAGGTAGGAGAAATATTTAAACAGAAAGAGAGAGCTAAGAGCATAAAAGAAGCTTTCTCTAGCCTTTCTTTTTTCTTTTTTCCTTTTTCTTTTTTTGAGACAAAGTCTCACTCACTGGGGTTGAGTGCTGTGGCATCATAGCTCACAGCAACCTCAAACTTTCGGGCTCAAGTGATCCTCTTGCCTCAGCCTCCCCAGTAGTTGGGACTACAGGCACCCACCACAACACCTGGCTATTTTTAGAGATGTGTCTTGCTCTTGCTTGGGCTGGTCTTGAACTGAACTCCTGAGCACCTGCCTCAACTTCCCAGAATGCTAGGATTATAAGCGTGATCCACTGCACCTGGCCTTTCTATCCCTTTTGTCATAAGCAGTGCGAAGTTGATTCATTTGCCTGTCAAAGAGCATGATCTTAAAGGATGATGTAAGCACCAGTCATGATCTGTGATAGGAAGGAAGTATCATAGGATGATGAGGCCCAACCAACCAAAGGGGGGCCATCCCTGGAAGGCTGTGCACTAAAGCAGCAGCCTCAAGGAAGGAGACAAGCCAAGGAAGTCAGGCTCCCCTCAGTTCCCCCCACAATCTGGCTTAGGACACCAAGGAGAGGAAGGGGCAGGTCACTAAGACACATTCTACTTAATTCCTAAATTATGCCAACCACCACAAAAATTAAAATAGAGTGTTGAGAGAGTGAGACCCAAAGTTAAGAAACCTGAGCTCCAGACCCAGCCGAGACTCCAATTCTGTGTAACCTTGAGCCAGTAGCTTTACCTCTCTATGCCTCAATTTCTGTTTTTGTAAAATACAAAATAGATTACGTAAACTCTTATGTCCCTTTAAGAGCTAAAATCCTGGCTCGGCACCTATAGCTCAACCGGCTAAGGCGCCAGCCACATACACCTACACCTAAGGTGGCGGGTTCCAATCCCCAGCCCGGACCCGCCAAACAACAATGACGGCTGCAACCAAAAAATAGCCGGGCATTGTGGCGGGCGCCTGTGGTCCCAGCTACTTGGGAGGCGGAGGCAGGAGTCTTGCTTGAGCCCAGGAGTTGGAGGTTGCTGTGAGCTGTAATGCCACAGCACTCTACCCAGGGGGACAGCTTGAGGCTCTGTCTCAAAAAAAAAAAAAAAAAAATTTTTAAAAAAAGAGCTAAAATCCTGTGACTCTATATAAAGCATACAGTTGTTTTTTAAAAAATGAAATGATGCTTGAGTCATAGACAGGATAATTTAAAGGAAAACAATAGACCTACTTTTGCTTTACTTGTGGGTAAGTCAGACAACAGAATGTGACTTTGAAAAAAACTGGAGATAATCCAGACAAGACAGCAGTGCTGTTAGGATTGGGTCTTGAACTCCAGTTTAAGAATGAGCAAGTCTGGCCTCAGCTGAGTGAGGGAGAAGAGGCAAGCCTCCTTCACTCTCTCCAGATTTTGTAAGGCTTCCAGAGTTTTATACTGCCTCCTCTAAAAAACTTGTTCAAAAAGCATCACAACCACACCAAGCCTGGTGGCTCACGCCTGTAATCCCAACACTCTGAAAGGCTGAGGTGGGTGGATCACCTGAGCTCAGGAATTCAAGACCAGTGGGAGCAAGAGTCAGACCCCATCTCTAAAAATAACCCAGCACTGTGGTGGGTGCCTGTAGTCCCAGCTACTTGGGAGGCAGAGGCAAGAGATTTGCTTGAGCCCAAGAGTTTGAAGTTGCTGTGAGCTGTGATGCCATGATACTCTACCTAGGATGACAAGTAAGACTCTGTCTCAAAAAAAAAGCATCTCAACTGTCAGTTGTCCAGCAGCTTGGTAAAAAGCTGCTGCCCTTTGAAAACTAGATCATGAAAATTAGGGTCTCAGAGCACCAGAACAAAGCCAATAGGAGAACAAGTAGTTTGGGTTAGTGAAAAGTGCAGTCAACAGGACAACAACAACAGCAACAAAGCCAATGTTTTAAGGCCCAGATTTGTGTGACCTCAAACAAATGACTTATTTAGGGTAAGAAGAACCTTAATGTCTTCTCCTGTAAAAATCTGTCATCTATTTCTAAGCACTGATATCTTATTACAATACGGGAAAAATAACCTGTTTGGTCTCTCCCTCTCCCTCTCCAAAGACATTTTATATCTCTATTATTCCGAAAGCATATGTTTAGCACCTACCATGTGTCCAGCATGACTTAAGATGTTGAATAAAGATTTTGAAAAGAAACACAAGCTCTGTGACCATAAATTCCAAATGGAGATATAAGTCATAAACACTCAAGAAATCAAGGGACCAAATGATGGATGCATATTTCAATGTTTTATGGGAGCACTTTTTTTTTCTGATTCTTGACAGGAATGCGTAACAAAGAGAATGGAGGAAACTATCCTACTCAATCAAACTTCTCTAGTGGCATATTTTCAGCTTAGAGGTTTATCTGTAAATCAGAAGGTGCAGATGGCTGTGTTTTCCATGTTCCTCATTTTCTATGTCCTGACACTGATTGGGAACATCCTCATCGTCATAACTATCATCTATGACCACCGGCTCCACACCCCCATGTATTTCTTCCTCAGTAACCTGTCATTCATTGATGTCTGCCACTCCACTGTCACTGTCCCCAAGATGCTGATAGACACCTGGTCAGAGAAAAAGCTCATCTCTTTTGGTGCCTGTGTGACTCAGATGTTCTTCCTGCACCTCTTCGCCTGCACAGAGATCTTCCTCCTCACTGTCATGGCCTATGATCAGTATGTGGCCATTTGTAAACCCCTGCAGTACCTGACAGTGATGAACTGGAAGGTGTGTGTGCTGCTGGCTATGGCCCTCTGGACAGGGGGGACCATCCACTCCTTAGCCCTGACCTCCCTCACCCTCAAGCTGCCCTACTGTGGTCCCGACGAGATTGACAATTTCTTCTGTGATGTACCTCAGGTGATCAAACTGGCCTGCACTGATACCCGCATCATTGAGATCCTCATTATCTCCAACAGTGGGCTGATCTCCGTGGTCTGTTTTGTGGTCCTTGTGGTGTCCTATGCGGTCATCCTGGTGAGTCTGAGGCAGCAGATCTCTGAGGGCAGGCGGAAGGCCCTGTCCACCTGTGCAGCCCACCTCACTGTCGTCACACTGTTCCTGGGACACTGCATCTTCATCTATTCTCGCCCATCCACCAGCCTCCCAGAAGACAAGGTGGTATCCGTGTTCTTCACTGCTGTCACCCCTCTACTGAACCCCATTATCTATACCCTTAGAAATGAAGACATGAAGAGTGCCTTGAACAAGTTAATGGGGAGGAAGAACAGGAAAGAAGAAAAATGAAAATGTCTAAGTCCTTAGGGTGGTTGGTGCTCCAAATCAAAGAAATGCCTTGCAAAGAGTAAGTTATATGCTATAACTTGTTATGTTAATATGCTATAACATGTTATATGCTGTATTTATCAGAGTGTGTGACTTATGAAATCATCCTTGGCCCAGTATCTGACAACCACAGAGATAGCTATGATGGTTAATATCTTTTATATGCTAGAAATTGTTCTAGGCATTAAGCACCTACTTAATTCTCACAAGAACCTTGGGAGGCAAGTATTATTCTGCTTGTTTATACATAAAGAAACTAAAGCTCAAAGAGAGCAAATGGCACGCCCAAAGTCACTCAGCTGGGCAAAGATGCAGACAGAATGAGAACTCAAGTGCATCAACACAAACTCAAGCCATTTCCATTATGTCATGCTGATTCCCCTTGCTTTTCTGTTAGGGTGATAACCAAGGTCTCAACAAACCATTAGATTTCTGGGCAGCACTTCCCTATATCATTCACTCAGATGCTTGCACAAACAGCTGGGCAAACACCAGTTAATCAGATCAAGTGAGTTTGCATGTCAGATCAAGTGAGTTTGCATTGATGAATGAGAAAGAAGATTTGAAACATTGAAGTAATTGATACTTTAAAGTCTCCAAGTAAAGCCTGCTATCAGAGCCATGAAATAGGGATGTCTTCTTATTCATTAATTCATTTGATAAAAATTTACTGAGCACCTATTTTGTGCTAAGTAATAAGTTCATAGACATAAATAAGATGTGTATATAGTCCCCATCTGTAGTTTTGTTTTTCCGGATAAAACAATAGGTTTAAGACTCCTAGAGTTTAGAGTCCAGTAGAAATAGAAAACAATAATGTGAACAAATAAATTGTAATTATAGCCTGTGATAAAAGCTATAAAACAGTGGTTCTCAACCTTCCTAATGCCACGGCCTTTTTATAGTTCCTGTGGGTCGTGACCCACAGGTTGAGAACCGCTGCATAAAAGATCAGAGCCAGGTTCTATGAGAGAATGTGGAAGTGACTATCTTTAGATTCAATGGTCAAGGAGGGCCTCTTCTGTGAGGAAGTTACATTTAAGCTAAGATGGTAAAAAATGAAAAGGAGCTAACCATGAGAAAAAGGAGGTGAGGGACATTCTAGGCCATCCAAATGGTGGATGAAAAGACCCTATCTTGGGAAGGACCTTGGCTTGTTCCAAGAAGTTAACCATCAGTGTGATTACTGCTCAGACTGTAAGGTGGAGAGTGGCAAGGGAATGATGTTGGAGAAGCAAAAAGAATCCTTCCATGTTCTCTTAAGTAGTTTGGAATCTTTTTCAGTAAAATAAGAAGCCACTAGAATGGTTGAAGCTTAGAAGTGGCATGAAATCATTCAGGTTTCAATACAGTTCTTGTAGTTACTATGTAGAGAATTCATTCAACTAAAAATTTAGTACTAAATATTTAATAGCCAGCCAATATTGCTCTAAAAGCTGGTAGAAAATAGCAACTTGAGTAAAACATGGTCTATAATCCAACAGCTTAAATCTAGTTGTGGTAGCCCAAATTATAGCAGAGTGGCGTGGGCTAGGTGGACTGGGAGAACAGAGGATACAAAGAGAATACTGCAGGCAATGGTAGCTCATATTCATATATACAAAAGTGTGTGACACCTTGGGAATCAATAATTCATTCTGACCCCATCAATGAGAAAGGCATGTTTAAATGCAGCTGGGATTTCCCAGGCAATCAGTGGGAATGTGATGAATAAGCCTGAGATGGGTATTATTTCTGCCACAATACTCATATCATAGTTTTGGGGGTTTTTTTTGTTTTTTTTTTTTTTTTTTTTTTTGTGACAGAATCTCACTCTGTCACTCTGGGTAAAGTGCCATGGTGTGATAGCAACCTTGAACTCTTAGGCTCAAGAGATCCTCTTGCCTCAGCCTCCCAAGGAGCTGAGGTAACAAATGCCCACCACGATGCCTGACTAGTTTTTCTATTTCTAGTAGAGATGGGAGTCTTGCTCTTGATTAAACTGGTCTTGAACTCCTGAGCTCAGGCAATCTACCTGCCTCAGCCTCCCAGAGTGCTAGGATTATAGGTGTGAGCCACCGTGACTGTCCCTCATACTTTTTAAGAGGAAAATTTTTATTTTTTCCAGGAAATGTGTTGGGAAGGAAATTCAAGTGATACAGCCATTTCAGTGACAGAGGCATGATTATGAAGGCATTCTGTAGGATTTTCTGGGTATTATAAATCAACTTCCAATAGTCAAAGTTAATAATTAATAGAGGAGTCTCTTTCTCCAAGATTACTCTTTGGATAGTATGAAACGATATTTATTTAGACTGGTTGGTGGAATAACTAAGTTTGAGAATTATAGAGTTTGTATAAAATAAATATTATTTTATTATAAGCAGTAACAGACCTGAGAAATAGTTTTCTAAAGAGCCTGGACAGAATGGCTTTGTGCAAGAATCAGCTGCACAGAGGAACTCATGCAATGTGACAGAGAAAATGATGTTCATGACAGTCACTAACATTGTAGCTGGTGAAACTATAACAAGTCAATGATGTCATGTTTGCTTACTTTTTTTCATAGTAGCAAAATTTCTAACACTGCCCATTTACAATCACATTAACATTCGCAACTCTCTGGGGAGGTAAAATAAAACATGTGTTCTCTATTTCACAGAAAAGGCTTTTCAGACTCAGAAACAAGACAAAAATGTTTAGTAATTATTTAGCTGTTCATTAAATAGAAAGTACAGAATAAAATGAAAATATCTCGACTTTTGGCTCTGTGGTTGATTTAAAGAGGATGGGGGAATCATTACAGATGATGTAAAATGGTTTTACACTGTAAATTGCACATGAACTTTGTAGACACCCTGTGTATATATATGTGCTATATATGTAAATTTGTTCAGAAGATCTGTGTTCAACACGTGAATTTCTCAGACTGTCCCATCTTCAATATAATAGAGTAATATGCATATTGCTATAATACAAATAAACAAATAAGGAGTTGGAAATTTATTTCTGCCTTAAGATACTAATAGGTATGAATACCTATGCAGATAAAAGGACAGAAAGTAAGGGTTTAATTAGATTATTTTTCTAACTACCTATCTCTAACTAACTATTATTTTTCTGTACACTAACATGTGTATAGTAGTGATATCTCAACTTCATTGAGAAGTTAAGATACCTATATTCAGATATATAGACTTAGGTTATAAGCAAATCATTGGAGACTGGCAATATTCTACATGTTTATCAATTTCAAGTAATAATACTTAGGCATTTTCATGAGTATTTCTCAGTTCTTGTGTAATAGACTGCTTCTGATTCCTTTGAAGCACTTTCTGTCATTTCACTCATTTATTACCTCTTAGAGTTAGTGGGTCTTTCACTCTGTATGTTGTGTCCCTGTGATATGGATGTCCATATTGTCTTATCCAATTATCCAGAATCCTCATAAGCATTACATCTACAAGTTAGTAGAATATTATGAGACCAGTGACCCTCACGCCCCAATCCATTCTAAATTCCTTTCAGAATAAGCAAAGAAAGATTGGGTATATTTTTACAACAGTCTTAAGTGAACTCTATTTCATTCCATTAACTTCATTAAAGTTGACATTTAACTATTTCATATGGCAACCACGCCTGGCCCCAACTGTGGTCTTTGGACCAGCAGCGTCAGAATCACCTCAAAGCTTATTAGAAAGACAGAATCCACCTCAGTGCCTGTAGCTCAGTGGGTAAGGTGCCAGCAACATGCACCAGGGCTGGTGCGTTCGAACTCAGTCCAAGCCTGCTAAACAAAAATGACAACAAAAACAAAAAATAGCGGGGGCGTTGTGGCAGGTACCTGTAGTCCCAGCTACTTGGGAGACTGAAGCAAGAGAATTACTCATACCCAAGAGTTGGAGCTTGCTGTGAGCTGTGATGCCATAACACTCTACTGAGAGTGATGTAGTAAGACTCTATCTCAAAAAAAAAAAAGAAAAGAAATACAGAATACCCCACCCCAGTCAAGACTTTATCAAAATTTCCACAGTAAAAAGATCCCCTGGTGGTTTGTATACACACTATATTTGAGAGACACTCTTCTAGACCACTATGTGTTGCAGGATGAAAAGAATCAATGTGGCCAGGCTCAGTGGCTCACACTTGGAATCCTAACACTCTGGGAGGCCAAGGTGGGTGGACTGCTTAAGCTCAGGAATTCAAGACCAACCTGAGCAAGATCAAGACCCCTGTCTCTACTAAAAATAAGAAAAATAAGCCAGGCATTGTGGCTGGAGTCTGTAGTCCCAGCAACTCGGGAGACTGAAGCAAGAGGATGACTAGAACCCAAGAGTTTGAAGTCCTGTGAGCTATAACACTAAGGCACTCTACCCAGGGTGACATACTGAGACTTTGTCTCAAAAAAATAAAAAATCAATGTTAGAAGATGCAGATGGTGAGAATGACATGGAATCTATAATAGCCAGACTCAGGAGCTCAAAAGGAAAATAATGACCACAGCCTGGTGTCATATACCAGCAGAAGATAAGGACCTCTCATGACCCAGTGCAAGGAGGGAGAGTTGACCTGAGTGGAAATGTGGGAAATAAGGAAGAAGGACAAACACAGAACAAAACACACACTAGACGAGAGATAGGATGGCATCGGGAGGACTGATGCAGCTGATAGCTGCAGCCAGCACCTGAACCCTTAAAACAGCTTTATTTATACACTGTCTTAACAAGGCTGCATAAATCTTAACATATGGGGTAGAGATCATCCTTAAAGAGGAAAAACTGTACTTGCCGATAACAAGGACGCATGAGCTACTTGACTTCTGACAGGTGAAAAGAATGTTGTTACAGAAGTGGCTGGGATCACTCCCTAAGCATTTTCCAAGCTGCCATCCACAGCCTGCTTTCCAGAGCCTGGGGCTAGATGAGTCACTAGTGCTTTATACTAGCAGGATATTTCAGGTACCCACAGTTCCTTCTTTATTCTCTAACATCCTTGGGTCCCTGTTACTATCTAAGGCACAAAGTTATAAGAGTCATATATTGTAACATTCATGTAGATGATGAATCTATTTCAAAAAAAAGGATTCCCCCAGCTCTATACAGATCATGGATAAAAGAATACACCTCTCACTACCATTAAATAAAATCTTAAGTTTCCAATCTAGTCATTAAAATATGCTACAATTTTCATTTCCCCTCCCAGGCATATATCCCTTATCATATTCTGTTCATTTTATTCTTCACTCATAATTAATCCACACCTATTGGCTCTCAAGTTTCTTCTATAACTTTGCTGTCTGAGTCCTTTTCTCTCTCTCCAGTGAAAACCTCCAATTTCACTAGCACATTCCATCAAATGTTAAAAGAATAATAAAAATATTATATAATTTTTTCTGAAAACACAAGAGGAAGAAACATTTACTAACTCATTTTATGAAGCCAATATTACTGATCCCAAACTGAGACAAGACATTACAAGAATCATTGATATATGTATCAAAACATCACATGGACCCCAAAACTATGTACAACTATATCAATAAAAAATACAAGAAAAAAATCAAATCAATAATCCCATGAACATAGGTTCAAATATGCTTAACAAAATGCTAGCAAATTAAATTCAGCAATATGTGGAAAGGACAGTCCATTATAACTAAGTAAAATTTATTCCAACAAAGAGGGGTGGGTTAGCTTTAGAAAGCCAATCAATATAATTCACCACATGTGTTAGTATGTTTGTGCTGCTATAACAAAATACCACAGACTGGGTAAAGTATAAGTAATGGAAATGTATTTCTTGTAGTTTTGAAAATGGGGAAGGCCAAGCTCAAGATGCTGACAAGTTCAGTGTCCAGTACGGCTGCTCTCTCTGCTTCCAAGAGGGTAACTTGTTGCTGCATCTTCTCATGAGGAGGAAAACTGTGTCCTCATATGCTGGAAGAGACAGAAGAGCAAGATGGGTAAACTCCCTCCACTAAGACCTTTGCTTAGAGCAACTAATTCCAATTTATGAGGGCAGAAACCTCATAACCCAATCACTTCCTAAAGACCACACTTCTTACATTGGAGATTAAGTTCAACATGAATTTTGGAGGGAATGAAAACATTCAAACCATAGCACCACTTTAACAGAATTAAGGAGAAAAAGCATGTGATTATCTCAACAGATGCAGAAAAATCATTTACCAAATGTAGAAAAGACATTTAATGAGTTCCAAACCCATTTATGTTAAAAATTCTCAGCAAACTGTATACAGAAAGAAATTTCCTCATATTTATAAAAGGCATCTAGGAAAACCCCACAGCTAACATTAACTTCTTTTTTTTTAATTAAATCATAGCTGTGTACATTAATGCAATTATGGGGTATAATGTGCTGGTTTTATATACAATTTGAAATACTTTCATCAAACTGGTTAACATGGTCTTCACAGCATTTTCTTAGTTATTGTGTTAAGATATGTATATTCTGCCCTTAGTAGATTTACCACACCTACAGTGCATTTTACAAGGGTATATATTAAATCTAACATTATCTTCTTACAAAAGACTGAAAGCTTTCTTCTTTGATCAAGAACAAATATTTACAAAATATTGTCTACATATTGACCACTTCTTTGTAAAATTTCATATTTAATATTTTATAAATAAAGGTCATTTAGCTACAATTTCCCATTTTCCCTATGAATAGTGACTTTATGGATGACCTTTGGAACACCTTATAAATATAAATGAATTATATTATTTCATACTATCAATTGAAAAAATGACATTAAAAACATGCAATGATTAGGAAAAAATTAATAAAATATGTATTATTACAGAATGACTATGAAAATGACTAACATTGCTGAGAAAAATTAAATTAAAGAAGACCTAATAAAGAAATATTCCATTCCATGGATGGAATATTTTTAAGGTTGAATATGTTTAAGATGTTCATTAAATTGATATGTTTTTAAGGTTGAATATGTTTAAGATGTTTATTAAATTGATCTACAGAGTCAATTCAATCCCAATGTAAGTTTCAGCATTTTCCTTTGTAAAAGTAGACATGTTTTTTCTAAAATGTATGTGAAAATGCAAAGGATCTGAGATAGCAAAACAATTTTGAGAAAGAACCTTAAGGGCTCACACTACACAATTTCAATACTTACTATGAAGCTAAAGTAACCAAGATATATAATATTAATCAGTGGAACAAAATTAAGAATCCAAAGAATTGGATGTAAGCATCCATTATTTTCAACATATGTTGGAAGCCAAATGGCGCCAGAGTACCACCCATCCCCACCCTCGAAATTATGCTGACCTTTGTCAAGCAAAGAGCTGTTTATGTAAAAACAGTGTTTCAAGAAAAGCCACAAAATATTCCAGGCACGTAGTCAGCGCCCCGGGAGAAGACCCAACTCCCATTTCTGCATTCCTCTGCCCCACCTTCCTTGTTTCTGAGTACCTTAAAACTAGGCTTATTGCCTCGATTAAAGAGACCTTGACAAAAGAATATGCAGGGTCTCCTTCCTTTCTTTCTCACCGATTCTTTTTCAGGCTTGGTCCCTCTCGCCCCACGAATAACCGTCCAGCCAGACGAGACAAACATACATGCCAAGATAATTCAATGGGGAAAGAATAATCTTTTCAAATGGTACTTGATCTACCAGATAGATAAAATAATAAATCTCAACCTTTATCCCACACCATATGAGATGTATAAAGTAAACTCAAAATGATCATAGGCATAGGCACAGTGGTTCAGGCTTGTAATTTCAGCACTATGCGACACTGAGACAAGAGGATCCCTTGAAGACACGAGTTCGAGGCCAGCCTGAGCAAATTAACAAGATTCCATTTTTACAGGGAAAAAAAAAAGAATTAAAATAAATAATTAGGGTAGCACCCGTAGTTTAGTGGGTAGAGCACTGGCCACATACACCAAGGGTGGTGGGTTTGATCCCAGCCCGGGCCAGCTAAAACAACAATAACAACTGCAACAACAACAACAAAAAATAGCCAGGCATTGTGGTGGGCACCCATAGTCCTAGCTACTTGGGAGGCTGGGCAAGAGCATCGCTCAAACCCAAGAGTTTGAGGTTGCTGTGAGCTGTGATGCCACAGCACTCTACCCAGGGAGACAGCTTGAGACTCTGTCTCAAAAAAATAAATAATTAATTAATTAGTTAGCTGGGCCTGGTGACATGCGCCTCTAGTCTAAGGTGACCAGACATCCCACTTTTGGTGGGACAGTCTCAATTTTTAACAATTTGTCCCACATCCTGCGACATTTTTAAAAAGTCCTGATTTTTGGAAAGAATGCCCAACAAGCTAGGGAATGGCGGGAGAACAGGAAGGGAATATATGGTTTTCAGCTGCCATGTGGCTATTTCACCAGGATATGAGTTTTATATTATTTTTGTTAATTTTATAATGTTAAACTTCAATAATAACAAATAATTGTTGAGAACTGATTATCAAGAACTGCTTATCAAAGTTCGCATTGTTGATCAGTTGTTAGCATTCGACCACCATTATTTGGACTTAATAAACAATGGTATTTTTTGGTATTGTCAATGACAAATA
>CAUYTI010003664.1:0-12776 GCA_963575145.1 Galago senegalensis
TGTTGTTTGGTTGTTATTTAATAAACCTTATTTTAGAGTAGTTTTAGGTTCACAGCAAACTTGAGTGGAAGGAACAGAGATTTCCCAGCTGTCCCCTGTCTCCACACAGGTATAGCCTCCTTGATTGTGAATACCATCCCCACTACAGTGGTCAAATTATTGCAATCAATAAACTAATACACCTACACTGACACATCACAGTCACACACTTGCCATCGTTTACCTTATCATTCACTCTTGCTGTTGTACCTTCTCTGAGTTTAGACAGTGTGTAATGATAGTACCTGTCGTAGTCACTGTCCTAAAAATCCTTTGTGCTTTGCGTCTTCACACTCCCCCTCACCCTCTGATTTTTTTTTTTTTACTGTCACCATAATTTTGCCTTTTCCAGAGTGTCATATAGTTGAAACCAGATAGTATGGAGCCAAAATTATTTTTTTTAACTTTTTCAATTTCCAAATAATTGGACATTTACAGAAAAGTTGGACAGCTAGTAGTACAGAGAGCTCCCACATGCTTTCACTCAGCGTTCCCCAATGGCTTACACAATCATGGGACGTTTGTCAAATCTAACAAAATTGATATTGGTTCAATACCATAAATTAAACGGCAGACTTTATTTGAATTGAGCTCGTTTTTCCACTAGTGCCTTTTTTGTTCCACGGTCCAATCCAGAATATCACATTGTGTTTAGTTGTTGTGTTTCCTTAGTTCTCTCTGATCTGTGACAGTTTCTGAATTTTTCTTATTTTTCATGCCATTGGCAGATACTTTGAAGAATGTATCTCTATTAGGGTTCGTTGAATGCACCATTTGTTCATTAAAATAAATGTTTTATTTTATAGTAGTTTAAGATTTACAAACATTTCTGAGATAAAACAGAGAGTTCCACATCCACCACATTCAGTTTTTCTTATTATTAACATCACATTGTTATGGTATATTTGTCACAATTAGTGCACCAATATTGATACGTTACTGCTAACTGACCTCCATCGTTTATAAATAGTTCTTTAATTTCCTGTTCCAGGATCCCATGTAGGTCACCAAATGTAACATACATTTAGTTGTCTTATCTCCTTAGGCTCCTCCAGACTATGGCAGTTTCTCAGACTTTCCTTGTTCTTGATGACCTTGACAGTTTTGAGGAGTACTGGTCAGGTATTTTGTAGAATGTCCCTCATTTGGGATTTATCTGATTTTTTTTTCACGATTAGATGGGGGTAATCATTTACACCACAGAGGTAAATTGTGATTTTTATGACAAATCACATAGGATAAATAATATAAATAATAATATCCATTATAGGATATTATTTATGACTGTCAGTGTTGACTTCTGGCTGAACAGGTATCTGTTAGATTTCTCCACTGTCACCTTCTCTGCCCCTGTGCTTCTCCTACTGTACATCTTTATAAGAATGTCCTCTAAGGAGTGGAGAGTTATGTCCCACCTCCTGAGGGCGGAGTATCTACGTACATTTAGAATTCTCTTGGATGTGATTTTTATCTTATCGCTCCCATTTTTTAATTATTTATCCACAGTATCAGTATGAACTCACTGATATTTCTTTTATACTTGGGGTTATAGCCCAATACTACTTTACTTATTTTTGTTGCTCAAATTATTCCAACATTAGTCTATGGGAGCTCTGTCACTTTGGGCCTGTATCCCTCTGACACAGCCTTATCATTTTGTTTGTTTCTATGCATGTATGCTTGTATTTCACTCCTTATTTCCTGGCACTACAAGATGCTTCAGACTCATCTTGTATAATTCCTGCCCCAGTAGTAAAATCAGTCATTTCTTTTCTTTTCTTTCTTTTTTTTTGCAGTTTTTGGCCAGGGCTGAGTTTGAACCCACCACCTCCGGTATATGGGGCCAGCACCCTACTCCTTGAGCCACAGGTGCTGCACAAATCAGTCATTTCTTTAAGTTAGAAATAGCTCTTTATATTGGAGAATGGCATCAGAAACCAAGATCTGGGTCCCAGGAACTGTCAGTGTTACTGAGGTGCATTGCTTCTTGGCCTTCTTAGCTGAGTAAGCAAGCAAATACATGTGTGTGTAGTAACCCGCATAATTACTAATATTTCTGCATGTTACCATCTGTATTTATATTAAGCCAAATGTGAGGATGTCTCAATAAATTCAGGCCTAATCCAGCTTCTTGTTCTTGCTTAATTGTAAAGTCTCTTTCCCAAAGTAAAAATCCTGGATTATGCTATCTGCTACCCATTTACTTCATTGTAAATTCCAGTATACATGTATAGTTAGTGCAGAATTAACCCACAGTCTCGTGGGAAACAACTTTATCAGCTATAGTACAGTGCTAGGCAGAGTTCCTTTCCTCCTTGGTCTTACAGGCACCATTTGTTTGCAAAGTTGAGTAGGTTAGCACTTTCCCCCAGTATGTCCTTCAGGGACGTTTGCTGCATGCTTTTGCAGTATAGTTAGATTCTTCGGTCATAGTATGCATTTCATCTGGGATTGCCTTGATTTCTTAAACAATTTGATTTTAATTTGCACATATTAAGCTTTATTCTTTGTGCTGAAAGCATCTATGGATTTTTGACAAATACATAGTGTTGCCTATTTTTTTTTAAACTGCCGTTAAGCTATACTTTTCTTTCTTTTCTTTTTTTCAGTTTTTGGCTAGGGCTGGGTTTGAACCTGCCACCTCTGGCACATGGGGCCTGCGCCCTACTCCTTTGAACCACAGGCACCACCCTCTTTTCTTTTCTTTCTTTCTTTCTTTCTTTTTTTTTTTTTTTGAGACAGAGTCTCACTATATTTTCCTCAGTAGAGTACTTTGGCATCACAGCTCATAGCAACCTCAGACTCTTGGGCTTAAGTGATTCTCTTTCCTCAGCCTCCCAAGGAGCTGGGAGTACAGGTACCCACCACAACACCCAGTTTTTGTTGTTGTTGCAGTTGTCATTGTTGCTTTAGCAGGCCTGGGCCAGGTTCAAACCCGCCAGCCCTAGGGTATGTGGCTGGTGCCCTAAACACTGAACTATGGGTGCCACCCTAAGCTATACTTTTCAAGAGTAGTTTAAAAAAATCACTAACACAAAATAATGTCTTTTACTCATTAATTATTGAAGGAAACTATAAGATATTGAAACCAGTCCAAACAGCCTTTGAGGAGCTAGGCATCAAATATTAGGATAATAGTGCTACAATAGGTATAAAACTGATTATTGTCCAAAAGGCCATAAGCTATAAATTATAAGAATATCTGTCCCACAGGAAAGAAATTATTTCCATCTCTCTTGGACTAGAATGTATAAGCCAACACCTGCCCCCAACAGTGCTGTAAAATAGCTCAGGCAAGAGATTGTCATGACTAGCACTGCTCTGGGAGAATATCCAGTAATTGCTTTTCAAGTTTCAGGTAATTTTTCTGATGTTGAGTTGATGAAAAAAATGGATTGGTGGTATCCAACAATGTTCATAATTAAAAATAGGACAAAATTGGTAAAGAGATAAAATTAAGTGAGGAAAGTAAGGATAGAAGGAAGCCATGGGTAAAGTTGGAATTCAGGAACTTAATACCTGAAAGTCTGGTACAATTACTAAGGGAAGATGGCACATTTGGCTATAAGATTTCTAGCTCCAAAAGCAAAAAGGGATCTTGGGGACATCTAAGATTTGGGTCTGCTTTTCCAGGGGGCAATTAAAAAAAAAGCTATTGGTCAAATTATAGGAAGAAATGTCTAACCTTCAGAAGCTGAGAGACTTTGGGGACTAGAGAAGACCTCAGGTGAATCCTAAATGTTCTCAGGCTTTATTGTCAAGCCACAGTCTCTTGGGTGCTTCTAGACAGAACCCTTTGCTAATTAAATCAAGGTTGTGGGTCTAAACCTGCTGTAAGCCAGAGAACAGATGGCTCTCTGTGTTCCCTACTAAGATGTGTCTAGTGAGATTAATTTTCTATGAATACCATTTGAAGAGGTGATAAGGTTGTGTTAAAAATGATAGAGTAACAAATCCCAAGCACACTGTATAATTAAAGCTGGTATTCCCAATCCCCTGAAATATACACACTCAAGAACTGGGGGTGTAAGAATCTGCAAAGAGAGCTCTTTAGGCAAGAACAGGGCTCAGAATAGAACAGAATAGAAGGTCAGCCATGGAGAAATCAGAAGGCCGCTCTTTGTTTGTTCTTGCTTCTAACTTGTTTGACATTTTCTTAATTAATTGCACTATTATGTTTCTGAATTTTAGATAAGGATCCTTTTGAAATGTCCAACCTGTGTTGCTTTATCTGCATTGAGGCAGTAGAGTCAGGGGACACACTGAGTCCCTATAGGTGGTATCAGAATTATCCTGGGAGGAATCTTAGGAGGGGAGGAAAACAAAAGCCAAAAATTGAAGTTACCTCTGTGGCTGGGTCCTTCCCAGAACTGGACTTCCTGGCAGCATATTTTGGCTCTGGTTTTAGAAGGGAAATTTTATAATTGGTTCTTGTAAGGGTGATTCCCTTACCATGTCTTTATGTATAGCTGGAATTGACATCCTTTTTGCTTGAATCATGATCTCTGAGTCAGGCAGCAGTGCTGGAGGATTTTTACCCCCTACGGGATTAATGGAAAATGGCTTTTCTCTTTGAAAGGGTGTTGGAAATACAATCCTTTCAATGGCTTCAAATTCAGGCAGATCATTTCCAAGATAAGTGTTCTCTACTGAACCGTTTTCATTTTCCCAATGAGGTCACCACTGGGGCTCCCCGGGAGGCCTCCCACACAGGGAACATCACACCATCTTGCTCAGCCCTGCAGATGCTATCTGGCTGCCCTGGCACGCGTCTTGAGCCTGGGACATGGTGAGAGCAGATATGGCTCCGCCTTGTCTCAACCACAAAGATGGGAATCTCAGCACTTTGAGTGATAGTTTTGTGGTTTACAGATGGTGAGAAGTGCTCACGGAACTGAAGGAGCATTATTTTATTCAATAGTGGGGCATAAAATGCAAGCATTGGGTTTAAGGCTGCAAAAACTTTCAGGAATTTTCCATTTTCATCAGTATTACTTTATTACAAATTACCATGATGATCAGCATCTGGAACATTTTGGAGGCCATGAGAACCGTGGTTTCAAAGGTGTGCATATAATAAATATCACAAAAGATCATATCTATACCCAGATACTATTTTTTCATTATTTATACCACCACAAGCAATAACACAAACAAACTGCCTATAGCTGCCTAAAAATGTTTCTTGGGATTTTACTTACAAAAGACTTTTATGAATTAAAAAATCTTATCTTCAAAATTATGAATTATCCTCTCAAGTGAGGAGCTGACATCAATCATTCATACTTCACTGTCGTTTAATTACTGACTTGTTTTTTCCTAACATCCTCCAATCTCAGGGATTGGAGACTTATTAGAAAGGAGTGGGAATTGGGTATGGGAAAGACTTAAATTGGGAAATGTTGAATCGTATCTTAGTTTCCTTTCAGCCTTAAGAATTTTCTCTTGCTTAAAATGTCCTTTCCTTAAAAATTTATATCCTGTATTTTAGCCAATCTGGAGTATAATATATGGTTACATTAATACACACCTGAGGATCGTTACCTAATATAAATACCTAGTCAGGATCTCAAACACAATTTAAGTAGTGACAAGAGGGTAGTTCCAAGTGAATGGCTTATTGTTTCCAGGTTTGGCTCTTAAAGAGATTTCAAGCTATTGGCGGGTGTGACTACAGAGCAGAGGTAGGAGAAGAAAATGGTATCCTAACTTCTGACATGGTCACAGATAATCAGTATAGAGCACACTCTGAATCTCCTCCTGGGCCCCCATGATAAGATCTGTCATTCTTTCACCTTACTGTCTTCAACACTCTCCCTTGGATGAAGTCCCATTGTAATAGATTCCCATTCATTGGCTCATTCATTTATTCATTCAAAGAGGTATAGGTTATGGTTTTTAAATTGCAAATAACAGAAGATGGCCTTGACTAACTTAAATAGGGATATATTGGAAAGTTAACAGGGAATTGAATAACAAAGCCATGACAGTTTGTGGATAAGATCTTATTTTCCCACCACTCTCTGTATCCACACTCTTTGCAACATGAGTTTGCAGCTCCTCCCTTGAAGGAGGAGAACCTAGTTTCTCCTCCCTGAATCTAGGCTGAGCCTATGACCTTCTTTGGCTAATGGAATGCCATGGAAATTGTGATGTGCCCAGTCTGAACCTAAGCCTCAACAGGCCTCATATGTTTCTACTCTCTCTCCTGGAAGTCATCCCAGCTGTTTGTAAATAATCTCAGGCTTGGAACAGGGGACACTATGTAAAATAAAAAAATCCCAGCTGAGACCACCATAGACTGGCCAGTCCCTGGTTTACCAACAGTCAATTGTAGATGCATGAGTGAATTCCTCTAAGAGAGAAGTATACCCAGCTTAACTGAGTTCAAATTACTGATCCCCAGAATTTTGAGATTGGTAAATGGATATTATTTTATACTAAGTTTGGGTATTATTTGTTACACAGCAAGAGCCCATCGACACAAAAACCTTGAGAAGAATAGACTTTCGGAACCAGGGTACTTGTAGCTCCCCTAGAGAGCTACCACCAGATGCTCTAGTTACCTTTTATTCTTTTTGAAACCTGCTCATTTCTGGGCAAACTAATTTGATTGGTCCATTTTGAGTCATAAGTACTCCCCTAGGATGGGGATGGAATCTTTTGGTTCAGCAGCTTTGCCTAAACCACAAGGTACAGAGGAAGGACAATTCCTTATAGGAGGGTAGTAGCAGCTGTTTCTAAGAATAGGGAAGAAGAGGTCCCATATTGACAAAGCAAATGTCTACTATACTCATTCATTCTGTATTTACTTGGAGAAGAGCTAAGACATTCACATTTGAGCAAGGAAGCACTAGTTTAATGGAGGAGTTAGAAAGGAGACAGCATGTTTATTGCTGTCTCAAATGGGCCAGAGACAGCTTTGTGTGCCACAGGATCTGCCTGGCCCAGATCCACTACCAGGAAGATTTTAAAGGCGATTGAATCCTAATTGAGCTCTGTAAGCTAAATAATGAGGTAGGTAAAAGTTAAGAGTGGCAAGGAGCACAGGTGGCCCCTTTAGACACTTGGGGTAGCCTTGTAAGTGAAAACCTAAAGTGAGGGTCTTCAACTGTCACCATGGACCATATTTCTATGACACTATGCCTGGTTTGGCCCAACTTCTTTAAGAAAGAGAGGAGGAGAGAATTTGGTTTATAGACTCCATCAGTTCCTATTGCTTTATCACCTCCAGTTCTCCCACTTGTTATCTTGTAGGCACCCAAGTTTGCTACTTTGGCTAAGAGGCTAAAGAACACCACTTGGTCAGAGTGGCCTAGACAGCCTGGGAAGATCAGGTGGGGGCTTGAGCTGAATAGATAAGGGGAATTGTGGACAGCTTTGTCTTCCAGTTAAGAAACTTATGTTTTTTTTTTAAATTGTAAATAATGCAGAGCTATTGCAAGTCTTTAGCAAGGGTGCTCATGGTTCAGATTTGTGTTTCAAAAAGATTGGTGTGGCAGCAAGTAGAAGGAAGATGGTCAGTGGCAACAAAGGAGGCAGGGAGACCAATTAGGAAGCCTCTGTTGTTTTCTAAACAAGTGAGGGCTTCAACTAAAGGGAATGGGATGAGGAAATGGTGAGGCTTTTTTTATGATATATCCTCAAATGAGCTCTGGAGACTCAGGTTACTTCTGTCTTTAAAATTGCTATTGTTCCCATAGACTAAAATCATAATCTAAAATGTCTTTGTATCTAACAAACCTCCCCTATGTCAAATAAGATATACCTGTTTTGGAGAAATTGGAAACAAGTCTAAGTTTATATGATGCCGAGACACAAAAGTCCTCCTCATTCTTGCTAGGAAGAAGAATAGCTCTTCTTGGACCTACTCAACTTGCCAGAGACCCAGTCACTTTCCACACCCATTTAGAGTCACAGTGTAGGACAAGGGCTATCTAAGGTCAGCCTTGAACTAGAAACAGATAGGAAAGGGTTTTTACCAGAGACGACATCCAAGCCTCTTGCTGTTCAGTGATCAGAGATTGAATGTTCAGAGAAAGGGCATCTGATGCCTTAGTCACAACTGGATCAGCTGAGACAATGATGAAACATGGCATCTGCAGTGCAAGGCATGTAGGGAACAGCTGCCAGCAGATCCACGCTTCCTTCTGTGGAGGGGATTCGGAGGAAGGGGTGGCATCCCTACTCCAAAGGGTCTGAACAGAAAGCAAAGAAGAAAGATGAGTTGAGAGTTCCTCCTTTCATATAGCAGAGCAGGCTTGGAGAAGATGGCAGGTCTCTAGGAGGCTTATTAATAGGGAGGGTAAAGAAAAAACATGAATTTGTAGTGGAGAGAAGTGGATTTTGTTACCTAGCATTTTTCTTTAAACAGACAACTTGATACCCAACAAATGTCACCACTGTGAGAATAGTTCACATCACACAATTCCAGTGAGGAGAACCCACATCAACAAAATCCCCAAGCTGCAGATGCTTACATGGGTGTGGAGAGGAGGAAACATTTATACACTGTTGATGGGACTGCATGCTAGTTCAGCCTTTTGGGAAAGAAGTGTGGAGAATCCTCAAAGAGCTAAAAGTAGACTATCCATTTGATCCTGCAATCCCATTATCGGGTATCTACCCAGAAGAAAAAAATATCATTTTATGATAAGGACATTTGCACTCGAATATTTATAGCAGCTCAATATAGAGTTGAAAAGTTGTGGAAACAACCCATGTGCCCAGAAACCTATGAATGGATTAATAAACTGTGGCATATGTATACTATGGAATGCTATTTGGCCAAAAAAAGATAGAAACTCAGGTGGGATGTGGTGGCTTGTGCCTGTAATCTTGGCTCTCTGAGAGGCTGAGGTGGATGATTTGTTCCTGATCTCACAGGTTCGAGACCAGCCTGAGCCAGAGTGAGACTTTGTTGCTAAAAATAGCTGGTCATTGTGGTGGGTGCTGCAGTCCCAGCTATTAGGGAGGCTGAGGCAAGAGGATCACTTGAGTCCAAGAGTTTGAGGTTGCTGTGAGCTGTGACACCATGGCACTCTACCAAGGGTGAGACAGTTTAAAAAAAAAAAGGAAGATGGAGACTTTACATGTTTCGTATTTATCTGGATGGAATTGAGGCACTTTTCTCTTAGTAAAGTATCCCAAGAATGGAAAAAGAAGTATCCCATGTACTCAACAGTACTCAAGAAAAAGGGAGGGGCAGTCAGCCAGTGGCAATTCTCAAAAATTATTGAGGTAAGGAAGTCAATAAGCTCCCACCTAACAGATACAATGTAGGGGTGTGTGGTACACCTCCTGAGTGCAAGACTCAACTACAATTAGGACTTTACCATAAAATGCAAACAATGTAATTAATCGTATGCACCCTCAAATTTATCTGAAATAAACAATAAAACAGATATTGCTGCTTCAGTTGGCACATTTCACATATGTTACAGGCATGAAAGCTGTAGTGGAGTATGTGACTCTTTTACTGTGGTTGCAAAGTTCACACAATTGCATGGAAAAATGATCATATGACTACATAGAATAAAGGTTAACAGTGCAATCAACCTATTGGTAGTGGTGATGGGAAAAATGTCTAAGGAAGGAAATTTGACAACAGAACCCAATTATACTCTTGTTTTTATCTCCAAATGGTGCCTTTGGGTACAGAGCTTCACGGATATGATAGAAGACTTTGTATATCACAAACCTTTACAGTTTGGTCTCCTTACCAGGCTACATGGCCAAGACCATGTGTTCACAAGGCAGTGTCTGCTTGGCATAAATCTAGAATGTATCATCAATTGTACAACCTTGTGGTTTTGTGAGTATACGTGTAGTCTGAGCATTGATTTAAGTGAAATATTTTAAGCACTTCAGACATTTTATAAGACTGTTTTTTTCTTTTTCTTTTCTTTATTTTTTTTTTCACTAAAGTGGGCAGTTAAAGAAAATGAGAGAGAATCTGTCCTCTCTTGACAGTGTATGTCTCCTGACTGCAATAGCGGAAAAAGTTAGGATACTGGATGATTAATTCTCAAATAATAGTGATTACAGTGTATCATGGATGTATTATGAGTCAGTTACTTTACTCATATCCTTTAAAAGTTTTTAAGTTAAGGTAAATGTATTTATAGTAGAAAGTATAGAAAAATTAGATGACGGAGAAAATAAGTTACCTGCAATATTGTGGGATTCCTGGAGGAAAGACAACTGCCTCGTTTCAGAGTCATGACTCCATGAAGTTGGATGAGGAGCTGACAACGCTTCACTCTGGCCAGGGGGCTGGAGAGAATGGGAGAAAGATCTAGAAGATACATTTCAAGGGAACGATGTTGAGAGGGGGCCCTGTAATCCTGGGCACTGCTGGCTGCCACGGAAGCCTAGACTTGCTGTGCCAGGGAGGGCAAGGGCTGCCCAGAACAGGTGGGGAAGATCGCAGGGTGTTTTGTCTCCTGCTGGCTAACTAGCTCTTTAGAAGGTGCTCCCAGCCTTTCCTTTCAAACTTTCCCTTTCTCTAGTGAGACAGCCTGGGGCTCTTGTAAGATATCTGCCCTGCCTTGTCATACACAATCAGGCAATGAAAGTCTGTTGAGAGGGAGGGCTGTGCTGACCCCTCCTGCCTAGGAGACGGATACCTGGCCTGCTCTAACATTGCTGGAACCCAAAGAACAGCATCTGGTCTCTCTGTCCCTGGTGATTCCCTGGCTCTTCTGACGGCTTTTTTGCATTTATATTACATGCTTCTCTTCCCCAGTCCTGCCAGAGGTCAGGGGAAGTGTTTCACCTGGTGAAGACATCTCCTTAGTCTAGTGAAGATATCTGCTTTCACAAAAACGTTTCTCAGGAGGCGTATAATTTCAAGGAAATGAGATGCTGTGGTTAAGACAGGGCCTTCATAAGCCCTATGCAGTCTGACGTTTGGAGGCCCTATTGTACAACCTATCAAAAATACTAACTGTACCCGTATCCCACATTAAAGATACGGTTTTAGCTTTAATTTTTTTTTCCTAGGGGTTTTTATATGGGTGCTTTAAAAATTATCTGGCTCTATGTAACTTTCATTTAATTTACCGTTGGCTATGAGTTCCTGACAATCACTGTATATATACTTAGGGGAACTTGTGAAGTAAGAAAATGGAACCTATAAATTGCTTGAGATGTAATGAAAGCTTTATGAATATTAAATTTAACAGTTAATGAAGTCGGTGTGTAGAGATTTAATCAAGCATTTATTAATTTTAATTTTTATTGTTTTCTTTTGTAGTTTTGGAGCCAACAATTATTTTTCTACCTGAGTCTCATATATTTCCTAGGCCCCTGTGAAGCTCTTAGCCCTGAGATTCATTGCACTCATGAGGTTCTGATGTAACACTGATTCCCAAAGATTTTGGTTTCAGGACACACTTACGTTCTGATTATTGAGGACTAGAAATGATGAGTGAACATTTTTAAAATATCCTATTTACTAATTTGTTTAACAATAACAAAAATGAACCAACTAGATGTTACATAATTAACTTTTTAAATAATGAATAAATATATTTCCCCTCAGAAACTGTAATGAGAAAAGCAACATTTTTGCAAATTCCTCTAATATGTGACTTAACAGATTCTCATACCCTGAGCCCCCAGTGTTGGTGTGTGACACATGTTGAATCAATGAATCCCCAATAATAAAAAAATATATATTCTCATAATCTCTTTGGCATTCGATGTATTGCCATATATCATTTTGACTGCTGTATAAGAACAAATTTAGCTTTGTGCAGTGATGAAGTTAGAAAAAGGAGGTGTATTTTAATAGCTTTTTCTGATACTACATCCAAAGTTAATTGCCAGTTTCTTAAAAGTTAGTTGTAATGTAGAATCTGAAACCATCCCAACGAATTGTTTCTACTATGTTACATTAAAATCCACTGGCCCAGCTTAGCACCTGTGGCTCAAGTGACTAAGGCACCAGCCACATACACCTAAGGTGGCGGGTTTGAATCCAGCCCTGGCCCACCAAACAACAATGACGGCTGCAACCAAAAAATAGCCGGGTGTTATGGCGGGCACCTATGGCCCCAGCTACTTGGGAGGCTGAGGCAGGAGACTCGCTTGAGCCCAGGAGTTGGAGGTTGCTGTGAGCTTTGATGTCATGGCACTCTACCCAGGTGGACAGCTTGAGGCTCTGTCTCAAAATAAAAAAAAAAGTTAAAAAAAATCCACTGGCCCTTCTGTGCTTTGAATCGATATTTTACCTGTGCATGGTTCCCTGGTTTTCTGCACATATTCCAATTGTTGACACATTTCTTTTTCTTTTTTTTTTTTTTTTTTGAGACAGAGCCTCAAGCTCTCCCCCTGGGTAGAGTGTTGTGGCATCACAGCTCACAGCAACCTCCAACTTCTGGGCTCATGCGAGTCTCCTGCCTCAGCCTCCCAAGTAGCTGGGACTACAGGCTCCCGCCACAACGCCTGGCCATTTTTTGGTTGCAGCCATCATTGTTGTTTGGCGGGCCCAGCCTGGATTCGAACCCGCCACCTTAGGTGCATGTGGCTGGCGCCTTAGCCACTTGAGCCACAGGCTCCAAGCCATATTAATCAGTTTTATGTAAGCAATCCACATTGTATATCAAATCAGTACATTGTACCCTATAAATGCATTAATGTACACAGTTATGATTTAATAAAACATATATAAAATAAAAAACAACACTATTGACAGCAGCCAAGATATGCAATACACTTAAGTGCCCATCAAC
>CAUYTI010003665.1:0-39673 GCA_963575145.1 Galago senegalensis
GGGCCTGACAACAATGCAAACTTTGATAAGCAGTTCTCGATAATCAGTTCTCAACAATTATTTGTTATTATTAAAGTTTAACATTATAAAATTAACAAAAATAATATAAAATGCATATCTTGGTGAAATAGCCACATGGCAGCCGAAAACCATATATTCCCTTCCTGTTCTCTGGTGTTCCCTAGCTTGTCATGCATTCTTTCCAAAATCAGGGCTTTTTAAAAATGCCACAGGACACAGGACAAATTGTTAAAAATCAGGACTGTCCCGCCAAAAGTGGGATATCTGGTCACCTTACTCTAGAGGTGTGTGTGTGTGTGTGTGTGTGTGTGTGTGTGTGTGTGGAGGGGGGGGCTGGCTACTTGTTTGTTCCAGACAGTTTGGCTCCTTCTGAGCTAATTGTCTTTGCCTAGAAGCAAGGGAGGGAGCCCAGAAGGGGAGTAGAGAGTTTACATTAGCCTTTTCATTTCCAAATGAAGTTACATTAACCTCTTCATTCCCAAATGGAGTTAGATTAACCTTTTCAGCAGCTGAAAACCATGTATTCCCTTCCCATTCTCCTGCTGTTCCCTAGCTTGTCATGCATTCTTTCCAAAAATTGGAACTTTTTAAAAATGCCATGGGACACCGGAAAAATTGTTAAAAATCAGGACTCTCCCACCAAAAGTGGGACGTCTGGTCACCTTAGGCTGTTCTCAAACTGAGGGCCTCAAACAATTCGCTTGCCTTGGCTTCCCAAAGTGCTGGCATGAGCCTCCATACCCAGCCTCGCACACACATTGTATAACTGTACATAAATATTTTCTTTTTTTATATCCTTATTCTATAAGATCTTTTTTATTATATTTAATTGTAGTATATCCTCTACTAGTTGACCACTCAAAGGACTGTAACACACTGGTCACCATATGCAGTTGGTCAACATAAGGAACTGAGCCTAGTGTACTGATACATACACGTGATACATGCCTGATCTATGAAAATTAGATCAACTGAAGGAGGTGGTGAATGTAGGGAGGTGTTCAGCTATGGAGGTTCTACTGTATTTGTTTTTTCCTTTTTAAACTTTTTTCTTAAAAGCTAAGAGACATACATTAGCCTAGATCTATACAGGGTCAAGATCACCAATATCACTGCTTTCTGCCTCCACCACTTGTTCTGCTGGGAGATCTTCAGGGGTAATAGCGCACAGGGAGCTGTCATCTGCTGTGATAATAGTGCCTTTTTCTGGAAGACCTCCTAAAGATTCTGCCTTAGGCTACGTTACAGATGTTACAGTTAAGTGCTTTTTATAATCAGAAGGCATACCCTCTGAAATAACAATAAAAAGTATCATATAGTAAATACATAGACCAGTAACATCACTGTTTATTATCACTCTCAGGTATTATGTACTGTACATAATTGGACTTTGATATGGATGGCAGTACAGTAGGCTTATTTACTCTGGCATTTCCACACATACATGAGTAATGCACTGTGCTATGATGATGTGGTGGCTGTGATGTCACTCAAGTTAGAATTTCTTCAGCTTCATTATAGTTGTATGAGAACACCATTGTATATGTGGTCTGTACATGAGTGAACCATTGTTGAAGGATGCATCACTGGGCTCTGATACAAACAAACTCTAAGGAGTCCAATGCCACTTCACAGTTCACCATGGGAGACAGTCATGAAGAAATATTTTCAGCTGCCTCCTGCCTCCTTTCTTCTTTTGTAACTCCCTGCAGACAGGGAACTAAATGGTAGTGTTCTCTGTCTCTGAAAGCACACATGATTCAAATACTACTTAGTATTCACAAACCATTGTTCTTCCACCAGCGAGGAGCACTTAACCAAATGACCTCATTAATCTTCATGTGTGCCATGATCCTCGGTCTTGTGAAGGCAAAAAACAAATGTTCTTATCCCTATTTTACAGATGAAGACACTGAGGGGAAAAAGCGTATCGGGAAAGGCCACAGAATAAAACAAAAGGGCACCAGTTAGAACGCTGCATGAAATAAAGCATGTGGTTTCAGAGGTAAAACTCTGATCTTCTGAGGACACAAGGTCAAGGAGACCAGGTTTTGTTTTGTTAGTACTGCCCTTAGGAATAGGTATTTAAAAATCATATACACAGCACAGTCACACCCCAATTCAATCCATTTACTTTGGATCCTATTGAAAAAACAGAGTATGTAGTCAAACCACACCTATATTTCTGCATCTCAGGGCACCTTGCCGCTACAGATGAGTAGTTGGGGTCCTCTGTCTGCCAGGTTGACACTCTCCGATTTGGTAGTGTTTACATGACAACTTTGTGTCCAATAGTGACTGGTAACATACAAATTTGTAGCCCCATACTTAATTTACATCTTTAAGAAGTTAAAAAGTCCAGATCCTTCCATCGTCACATCCCTTTCTATTACATGCCAGATTGATCATTTGATCAGTGTAGGGATTACGTGCCAAGTCTTTTCGGTTAAGTTTCCCTTCTCTCTCCTTCAACACGTGTCTACAGTGGCAGAAGTTTACCCACAATATGACTCACTGCCAATCTCTCTTTTTTGTAGAAATGTGGAAGGAAATAAAGTCCACTCAGAGGGACATAATTCACCACATCCTTAGACATTCTCACACAGAGAACCACAGGCATGTACTGAATGCGTGAATGCATGGAAAGGTTTATGAAGAGATCCACAAAAATGCTTGACGAAGCAGACCTCAGACTAACAATTTGTTGAGGACCAAGAATTTCCATTCTATGGAACACCTTAGACCTTCCCAAGCGTGGTGTTGAAATTAAGACACTTGACTCATGGCAAAGTTGGACAAGGTAGAATTGTGACAGGGTGATTAGGAGAAATACATTATGGCAGTTGCTAGAAGTGGGTAACTGCAGAGGTTATCGGGGAGAAAATATCTCCAGTTGCTACAGGTCAAAACCACAGTGAAAATATTATTAGTATGAAAAGGTTACTATATTAAGTTTTAGGTGCAAGAACTATTATCACCTGGAAGCCCATAAATGCCCATCCTTACCCTGGTCCAAGGTTTAGAAAACTTCAGTTGAAAGAAAATTATATTAATCCTGAAATAATCTGTATTTGGCCTTGGACAGTTAAACAGGGTTCAGAGACGGTTACCCTCAGCTCTGTACCATTCTTTAGCCTTAACTAGGATTATACATCTGTTTAAATGATGACAACCATGAGGATAAGACAGAAAAATCATAGCAGATATAATTTACCCTTTGTCAGATTCTAGGTTAAAAAATTTTATTCAATAACTATAATCCTCTAAACAACCATGCAATTTAACTTATCCCTATTTTACAGATGAGGAAATATCACACCGAGTTTAGGGTAGCTTGTCTCAGAACTCGTAGCTAATAGGCAACAGATCTCACATTAAATGCTAGAACTGTATTGGTCTTAAGCTTCACCATGGTGTCACTATCAGAGATTCCTAAGCAAATCTTAACAACTAATTCTTCATGAGGACTTCTCCTTTTGTTTTTCCCAGTAATGTTTCTTTTCCAGTGAATATCTCTAAACATTTGTTTTCTCCTTCACTTACTCCTTCATGTGGAATTCAACTGTAGGAGTTGATGTCTACTGCATTTCCTACGGATGTAAACTTGGGACTCTCCAACTCCTCGCTTTATACAAACAAATGCTCTCTTCTAATATTCTGGTAAGGTTAGCCCAAAGTGATCGAAACAGGCTTTGAACTTCAGAGGTCGGTCTTATACCTTCAGGAGCAGAAAATTAATACCTGCAAAGTTTGCATTTCCATAGAGTTCAGAAATTCACAGAATAGCTTGTGGCTTGGTAAAGAAATTCCTTCAGGACCTCTGACATTAGAAGGCTTCGGTTCAAAACAATCCTGAGAGAAACTGGAAAAACAAAATTTCTGAACATTCTGTTTGCTCAAACATGCTTAACTATCTTTTTCTTGCATAAATTGATTGAGAAACTTCCAGAAAGAACCTTCTTTGAGAAATTCTGGCTTAGTTTCTTATTCTATGTGTATGAGTAATAACACTCTGCTAACCCCTCTTCATCCATTGCTCCCAGATCCATTCCAGGGGATGTAATTACAAGACCACTAGAGCAGGAGAGCCTAAAACCATTAATTTCTGATAAATATTAAGTGGCTAAATGTAGGGAAAAAATTAAAACTATTATTGGTTTTCTTATCTAATAGTCAATTTTTATCTGAGTTCCATATTTTTGGAGGGCATCTCCGTGATAAATAATTGCCATGCATAACAGTATTTAGCTTTTCTTTACTTTAGTTCCCATCTATAAGTACACAAGATTTGGGAAAAGTGCCGAGATTTTGGCTGAACTTTTTTATTTATCTGAGAATTTATATTTATAAAAACCAAACAGGGTAAAATTGAAGCTGAGGAAATGACAACTATGTTCATCGTCATGCATTTCACAGATTCGTGAAAACTTGGAGAATTTGCCAACACATTGAAATTTCTCCATTTCTGGATGGTTTGCAATCAAAGACACCCTCTGACTATCGTCATCCTCACCAAAAAGGAGGATTTAATATTTAATACTTTTCCCAGAATTCTGAGGTAATTGTCCAAACAGAAAGAGGAGATTGCAGTCACCGATCTGTGCGTGTGTGAGCAGAAGTAAGCTAAAGTTAAGTTTTTATGCTAACAAAAACCAGATCACTTATTTGTGAAAAGGCTAGAAAATAAGTAAGTACTCTAAGTGAAATGATATATTTTTGGTTTCTAGAATGTGTTCAAAAATCATAATTAGAGATGTGATAACTTGCATCTAGGGCTGAGTCAAATGAGATTTTGCTAAGCCATAAACCACTCACACAGCCATTGTTGTAATCGCTCAGCTGTTTGCTTTGAAAAAGAAACTAAGTAATCTTAATGGGAATTATATCACTGAAATACTGGGTAGAAAATATGCAGAAAGAGGTTTCTATTTAGGATTGGACACAAGATTACTCCTTCCGGACTGACAGTGCTTGAAAATCAACTTTCAATCAAAAACTGCATGAGACTGTGTGCGTGGACATTCGTAATTTTGAAAACTAATAAAAATAAAACTTAATGTTTTGCTTAACTTCTTTTTTTTTCATTTAATGTTTAGTTGTGATTGAATCTTTTTTTAACTCATTCTCAGGAAGTTGATAGATATGTGTAAATTTTTAGCTTAATTTCTGAATATTCATAAACAAACCATAGGCAAACCCTTCAACTTTAATTATATCATAACATAAATACTAAGAAAGGTTTTCTTCAGTTGTATCAAAATCTACCATATTACCTTGGTTAAAGATGAATAATTATACTCAACATCTCTAGCTTTCAGCCTACAGTGAAGTGGGTTTCTTTCATTTTTTAACAAGTTTTATAGCATCATTTTTTTTTTTTTTTTGAGACAGGAGCCTCAAGCTGTCCTCCTGGGTAGAGTGCCATGGCATCTCAGCTCACAGCAACCTCCAACTCCTGGGCTCAAGCAAGTCTCCTGCCTCAGCCTCCCAAGTAGCTGGGACCACAGGAGCCCACCACAACGCCCGGCTATTTTTTGGTTGCAGCCATCATTGTTGTTTGGCTGGCCGGGCTGGGGATTCGAACCCGCCACCTTGGGTGTACATGGTTGGCGCCTTAGCCACTTGAGCCACAGGTGCCGAGCCTATAGCATCATTTTTTAATGGCAATTATTGGAACCACTAAGACACATGTATGTACACACATGCACACACTATGAAATACTATTCAGCCGTCCAAGTAGAAGCACAACAGCTGCATGGATTAACATAGTGGAAAACTGCAAGCACAATTTTGAATGAAAAAAGAAATCTGTAAAGGAATTTAAGTGATATGAGGACATTAATGCTAAAATATGCAAAGAAATATTATGCATTTAGTGATATATAATTGTTCTCTGAATGTCAATAAATGCACAGAAATGATAAATCATAATGTCATAAGAGCACTTCTAGGGTAGAGGATTTGGGAGGTTAAGCAATGGAAAAGTAGTATCCGTAAGTTTTCTAATTTGTAATATTTCAGTAGTAATTTATTGCTTCAGCAAATGGGGGGCATATAGGGGTTTGATATTTTTTTTAATATGGGTTTCATATAGTCTAAATATTGTTTAACTGTTTTAAAAATCTAAATGAAAGTATATAGAAAGAAATCCAGTCAGTAGGGGGATATTCTTTATTATTCCTTGGAGTTTAACAACTGTATGATAACCTAAGGCCGACTCAGAAAAACAAGGACAGAGTACACATTGGCTAGAAGTAGACCTTGAATTGCTGGCAGTGATTTCTTCCAGAAAAGACAATCACAGGTTCACAACCAGTAAAGTGAATTTTACATTTTCCTCTGAATAACTTGGAGTTACCGGAATCTTTTACAATAACACATTCATGTATTGTATAAATAAACAATGGATAAAAAAGAGGGGATATAATATTCTTGCTATATCTAGAATACGCTTGTTTTTTTCAGACATACCAGATGAAAACATAAATAATGCCAGACAAATTTTTACTTTTTTAATTTAAGGATATACTATATATATATATTCACATAATTTTTCCTAAATGAAAAGGTATGTATTTTGTTGTGATGAACAAAGCATTGAAATAGTGGATTTATTTAAAGTCCTCACTACATTTCAAAGATCTATAATCTCTGAGTTATCTTAAAAATAAAGAATTTCATTGGCATTTGAGAGATTGATCCATAAAGTGCTGCTGTATTTCTTTTATAAACCAAAACAAAAATTATTACTGACATTCATCACATTAATTTGACATATTTAATTTTGAACTAAATACACTATTGTCTACTCAACTTTATAAATATCATAGTGTATGTCATTTATTTGGGGGCTCAAGGACCAGGCAGAAGAAGGAAAACTAACCCACAGCTCCTTCCTTTACAAAGGCTCTGTTGGGTGTGTAGGGACCCTGGGAAAGGTGACTGATGCTACTCAAGTCATTCATGAGCACCTCACCTCCATCACTCCCATCTATAGAAGCCAAAGCGCTTGTCTCAAGGCCATTTGGGGTCTATTTAGGAATGTAGATATAGCACTCTAGAAATAGCTTGGGACCCCTGCTAATTAGAAAAATAAAAGAATAGCATGAAAAAACTATAATCTTGCTTAGCCAAAATCTGCTTCATGTATTAAAAGAAAAAGAAGGGTAAGTCCTTTTTTTCTGGAAATGCAACAGAATTCAATACAGGGGCTGTCTATATTATGCTTATTTTTAATAATTATAGCATGGCTCTGGACAGCTTAACTTTAATTTCCCAAAAAGCACTTCAAAACTATTGAACTTAACTTCTTCCTACCCAAACCAGTTTATCACTTTTGTTTTTTTCCTCTAGAGTGACCCATTTGCCCAAGCCATTATCTCTAAGGAAGGTGAGTATTAGCCCTAATTTTTTTTCTCTCTATCCATATTCTGTCAGTTTCAAGTTCTACTGATTCTCTATTTAATCTTTTACACCTGTCCAACCCCCTGCACAGCCCTCGTTCACAGTGCCAATTTTCTCCATCTGACCAAGGTAAGCAACTCACCACTCACTTCCCTGGCTGGGGCCTTCCTCTTCTGATCTAATCTCTTTATTATAGAACTTTCAAAAATAAAATTTGAAGATGTTAAGTCCAGAGAAATAAGATATAGAGTTTTATAGTACTGTAGAGTGAATAAGGTAAAAAAAAAAATAACTTAGTATATATATTCAAAAAGCTAGAAGAGAGGATTTTGAATGCTTCAAATAATAATCAAAAATGTCTGAGGTAACGTATATGCCATTTACCCTAATTTGTTTCATTTTTTAAACTTTCTTTTTTAAACAATTATATTATCTTTTATTCAGAATACTACAGGCATATGTGATATATGGGTTTTGTTTCTTTTTTTAAATATTTTTATGAAATCATGGACACACAGATCATGTATACATTAATGCATTTATGGGATACAATGTGCTGATTTCATATAGAATTAGGAAGGCTTATATCACACTGGTTAATATATACCTCATCTCGTTTACTTAATTATCGTGTTAAGACATTGATACTCTATAGTTAATAGATCCGACATGTACCCTTGCAGTATGCACCATAGGTGGCTATGTATTGCTTTTGTATAGTTACAGGGGTGCCCATCACCCAGGTAGTATGTTTTGTGCCTGCTGTGTGTGAATTTGCCTCTCCCCTTCCTATCCCTCCCACATGTTTGCTTTCCATTAAATTTTACTACCAAATGTGCACATGGGTGTTGATTGAGTAGTTCCAGTTTAAGAGTGAGTACATGTGGTGTCTATTTTCCATTCTTGTTATACTTCACTTAGAAGAAGGGTCTCCCTTCCATCCACTTTGTTAGAAAAGGTATCAGGTCACCACTTTTTTATGACTAAGAAATACAACATGGTATACATATGCCACATTTTATTAATACATTCATGAATTGATGGGCACTTGGGTTGATCCCACATCAGTGCAGTTTTGAACTGTGCTACAATAAACATTCAGGTGCATGTGTCTTTTAGATAAAGTTTTTTTTTTTCCCCTTTGGGTAAATGTCCCAGTAGTGGGATTGCTGGGTCAAATGGTAGGTCTGCTTTTAGTTCTTTGAGAAGAACTGTCCATAGAGACTATACTAGTTCACTGTCTCACTGATAGTGTAAAAGACTCCCTTTGTCTCTGCATTCAAAACAGCATTGGTGTGTTCGGACTTTTTAAAAAATATATACTGAGTATTTTCTGAGTTTTCTTTCATTTTCAATTGCAAAAATTAGATGCTCTTTCTAATTAACACCTTCATCCAGAGGAGTGATGACAAGCCCCAAGGTTTAAAGTTGTATTACAAATGTGTTTATAAATGTTCAGGTTACAAATCTTCATAGCCTGCCCCATCCCTATTTTGTAGACGCTAAGTAAGACAGAGCATTCCACATGTCTTCTGAAATGTAACTCATGCAATTCAACATGTCCACTCAAGCCAGGTGCAGTCTGAGCCTATCTACCCTGATTCCCCTCCCCTGAAATCAGTTGTCTCTATGGCGGGGATGGCATTTGCTGTTGATCCAAGGAGGTTATTCTTAAGTCAGTCTTATAGCTTTTCATGAGACAGCTTGGTGGCCTATTGGTGTGATAAATTAATAAATATGTGGCTTTTTTAAAAAACCAAATACCAAAAGACATCAACAACTAAAATAGTTGGGATTTGTCCTGGGTAATAGAACTCCATGCAGTATCAAGACTTCAGATTCAATTGCATTTATACCCTGGTCAATGGTGAATAAACTAGCATTCCTCAACACAAAGTAATAGTTAACACATTCCTGAAAAGTAGTTAAGACCACTAGATTTTCTAAATAAATAGATATTTGAAGCACTAGAATGTCTCAGAAGAGTGTAGCTTTAATAAAATGGGCACTTTTGGCTAACATACCTGAAAGACAATTTTAGTGCTGTCTTTTAATAACCTAAGCAATTTCCTACACAGTCATTAAATGGTCTTGTCTAATTCTATTCATTTGTCCTTTGGTTAAGTACCTCATCAAACACTACACACCACTGACACTCTGGCTGCCATAATGGAACTATCTTTTCAAGTAGAAAAAGTAAAGGAATAGTTAACTTATTTAAGTTTAAAATACCACACAGACCGCTCATAGAAGTGGTTCAATTTCGAGTGTTTCATTTTCGAGTATTTACTTTCCTATGTGTAAAATGGGGAAATACCTGTTCTTTTCTTTTATCTCAGAGACAATTCTGTTAAAATAAAATCAAAATAACATCCATATGAGGATGTAAATCTAAACAGTGTAAATGACTCTTCTCTGGATAGTTTCTTAAAAGGCTAACCTCCCTGTCTTGTTCACCACAATCCTGTCCTAAGGGGAGTGGTTGATGCAGAATCTGTCTTTCTGAATAAGAGTGCTTGGCCTTGTGTCATGTGATGGTTTCTCCTTGATACCAATGCTCTGTGATAGAGTTCAGGCTGGATTGGTGGTACCTGATGGAGGTGGAGGGTGTCTACTTGATCATGGGCGAGAGGCCATCCAGAGTGTCTCCATGTGGAATACTAACTAATACACTGGGAACTTAATCTTTGAGGAGTACATGCATACACATAAAACATAACAAAATTTGCTTCTTTCTGGGAAAAAAAGGAAATATGGCAAGCAAACTCATTGTGTAGCATGAATGACAAAGTGTCATTTCCGCCTCTCTGGTTGTTTGATAAACATTTCAGACTGGGAATCTCTGAGACTCAGAGGTACTTTGAAACTGCCAGGAAGGTTCATTATGCTTCCTTAGTTCCCACACATGCTTGTAATAAGCACCCAGCACCCATGACAGCAGATTTTTCTTTATGACCTGTAAGAGCCCAAGTAATACACACCTTCACAGGCCACAAATCATATATTGTTTTCAGTTACTTAGCTTACCTAGTAAGAATGCACCTGTATGAGTTTTAAAAATGTCATTTGTTGAAATTTGATGACACCGTCTGAAGTGTAATGATTCACAGGGCAATTGTACAACTCCATCACATGGAAATTGTGTCCCTAGAGCTACAGAGCAAGAGCCCATGGATTCAGGGAGAGAAACTGTGTCATCGATGGGCAGGGTGAGTAAGGAGACTCTTCTTTATACTTACTGACGTATGAACATATTACCATTTCAAAAAGTAAATATGGATTTAAAACTAATTAAAGAAAAAATAGCCAAATAGCATGGGAACCAGTGGTGTTTATAAAAATAAAAGCGAGGAATGAGTAACAGACTTTGACAACCTTAGACCAAAGAAGTATTGCTTATGAAAAATCATATTAATTCTGAATTAAGGAATGAGGACAAAGTCACCACATTAGTTAGGCCAAAAGGCCTAAGGGCACCTTCTATACTCTCAAAACAGGTGGTGAAGTTACATTGGTTCCTAGGGGATTTTCCTAAAGTTGGGAATAATGAGACAGTCTGTTCTGCTGTACTGGGTGTTTCAGTGACAAAAATTAGCTCATATGCCATTGAAAGTGAAGAGACTGATGTAAGGACCACATGGAAGTTTTATGGGTTCCTCTGAGATTGTTCCAAGCTTGGTAATGTTTTGAAGTGACCAAGAGTAAGCTTTCTTACAAGCAAAGAAAGAAAAACTTAAACATGTGGAGATTTTTAGGAAAAAGCTGAAGAATTCTATAGATTTCATTTTATTTAGTATGTGATGGTTTGGAAGGATTAAAAATCTTTCTAGATATTCTCCTGCCCAAGCTGTGAGTTCAGGTCACATTTCTCCCATCTTAGAACAATAGCTTAATGAAAATATAATAAAATACAACTGAATATGATTTTTAAAATTCTAATTAAAAGAGCCTTTGGAAGAATTGAATTCCCTGCAATGTCTACATCCAGAAAGAGCAAGGACCAAGCCCAGGATTTAAGGTTGTATGTTATGCAGATATGTTATAAATGTGCAGTTACAGATTTTCATAGCACTGAAAATAGTTTTCAGTACTTCATGTCTCCAATTTAAAAGAACATGAAGTCCTGCAGTAACACACAAGTGTTATAGTAACAACACTTTCGTATGATGCCCTTCATACTTCTAATGTGTCTTAACCTTCGTTAAGCAATTCCTTATAATTTAGATTAATTTTTTCAGTCTTTCAACTAATGTTTATATACCACTACCCCAGTAGTCACTGTGATCAGGATATGAGAGCAAATAAGATATGAAAAGTACTAATTATGGTCCCTATGACTGAAAGGAGGAGTCGTATGCCAGTGCTGTATGAGGATTTGTTGCTTAGTAAATTAGGATGGCTGACAAAAAGCTGCTAAGAAGCTTCCCACATGAGTCCCAGACATCTCTCCTTCCAGGAATCCACGCCCTGTGTATTCCCTGCTCTGTGAGCATGGGCTGGATGTGGAGACGTGCTTCTAACGGAATGTTGGAAGAGTGGTGGGTTATCATTTCCATGACTGGGTTATAAAAGACGGAGATTTCCATCTCCTTTGCACATTCCCTCTGGCTCTTCCCACTGCTTACTCTGATGAGGTAAGCCATCTTGTCATAAGCTGTGCTCTGGAGAAGCCCATTTGTTGAGAAACTGTGGTTGTGGTCTCAGTCCAATAGCCCACAGGGAACTGAATCCTGCCCACAACCACTTGAGTGATCTTGGATGCCGATCTTCCCCCAGGTGTAGCCCTGAACAACACCTTGAGGGCACCTGTGAAAGACTCTGAGCCAGGAACTCAGCTGAACTAGTCTCAGATCTCTGACCCATATAAACAAGGAGACCACAAATGATGTTTTAAGACACCAAGTGTTAGGTAATTTGTTACAAAGCAATAATTAGCTAATACTGTGTATGGTGCTTCAGGACCATTGTAGCAACTGAGCAAAGTTGGATGATGGGTACAAGTTCTCCAAATACAGAGAGTGAACCAAAAATGAACACACATTTTTATAAAGGGAAAAACTGTATCAAAACTGTAATATTCAATATATACTAATAACATTTAGTATCTTACATACTGTACCTTGTATCTATCTCTCTCTCTCTCTCTCTCTCTCTCTCTTTTTTTTTTTTTTCAGTTTTTGGCTGGGGCTGGGTTTGAACCCTCTGCCTCCAGCATATGGGGCTGTGCCCCACTCCTTTGAGCCACAGGTGCCATCCCCTTGTATCTCTTTTAATAGCAGAAGTCAAGCATAATTGAGTATTACTTTTTTCTCCCTTCTTAAAGTGTGCATACTCTTTTTGGCACACTCTGTAGCCAATGGAGAGGAGCACATTCCAGTCACAGAGGGAGCATGTGCACAGCTTGCCCTGGGAAAGGCAAAGGGTGAGATATTGCTAAGACGTGGGCACTTGAGCAGAGTGGTAGCAGATAAGAGAGTAGAGATAAGCAGCAGCACACTCACAAAAAATGAGGATTAACAAAGCACTCCTGATGACCTTTGTCTACATTTTAATAGAGATGTGCATGATCATTTAAAATAATTCATGGGAACAATAATTATGTCTCTATCAAAGTGCTGAGACATCCTCACATCATAAACTTGCAGGTTTGTCTAAACATGTTTGAAATGGCTACCTCTCGCTCGGAATACACAGTCCACAAGAAGTATAATGTATTACTATTCATCCCAAATTCTTCAAAATCCTAAGCTTTTGGGAGATGAGGCTGGAGTAACACAACCTTGTCTCCTGTGTATATTTTATTTACACACTCAATTACTGCAGCGTCTTTAATCCTCATGAATTCCCCCCTCTGTGTAGAAACCTGACAATAGAACATTTAGGCTTCTGCGTATGATTATGTCATGGGAAAACTTTGAATCATAGGCAAGATTTGGGGGAATCTGATGAGTCCCAGTTTTCAAAAAGATTAAACAGCAGTATCCACAAAGAGTTAGGACACTGCCTGGCAAGGGACACCAATCTTCATGGGCATTTAGATTCTAAGGCGTAAAGAAAAGAAAAGAGATAGATGTTTTAGGGGCCTCACACATTTTCCTCTAGATAATCTACACAAGTCCAGTCATATTCAGAATAAGAAAAATAAATGTGCAAGATAACTGACTTGACCCCAAGCCTCTTCCACTTCATCTACATCATGTGGGAGATTCTAAAAACATAGTATCTGCTTTAAGACACATTTAACTTTCCTTCTTTGCTACCCTCTACTAATACCTAACCATGGTCAAGACTTAATTACAGGAATAGGAGAGGGAAAGAAAGGATTGAAAAAATAAATAAAGGGAAAACTGTAGTAAAGGTGGGAAAAAGGGAGGGTAAAATGAGTCCTTGGCTGACATGACATAGAAAGGATATGATATGGAAGAAATAACAGAAAAATTGTTACGAAACATTAAACCAGTATTTAAAGGTGGACATGTTGGCAAAAGTCATTAGCTAACATATTAACTGCAGTGAAATGAACAACAACAAAAAAAAAATGCCAAGTGCCATTTGCCCTATTCTTTTCTAAAGAATTAATAAAACAAACATTTGAATGATTTAATTTAATTTTAGCAAGAACTCATGATGAGATAAAATTACAAGTGTGAACTTTCCAAGAATCTCGGCCACTTTACTGGCTTTGTTATTTTGGTATTGAGCCTGAGACTGTAATCCACAATTGATCTCTCCCTCTAACTCAATGTAGATATTCTCTTTTATAAGTTTACTGAGAACTTATGGCAGAACTTTATGCAGTGATGGAAATATGCTATGCCTGCACCATCCAGTCTGGACGCCACTACTGCTATGCAGGTATTCCGCACTTGAACTGTAAACAATATAATTAGGAAACTGAATCTTGAATGTTTCTTTCACTGAAATTAATTTAAATTTCAGTTTAAAAGGCACTTGACCAAATGGTTACTCTACTGCACAGCACAGATTCCCGAGAACATCATGAAGGCCCCAGGATTAAGTGTTACTGATACATGTATAAATAGCCATGCCATCCAGCAAGATTGCCTAAACAGGTAAGAGGGCTTTGTTGGAATCCCCAAATGTGGACTATGACAAAGGATCACATAAACAGACAATATAAATTTAAAAGACTATATGTGTGTGTGTGTGGGGGGGGGTAATGACCAGTGGTTCAGTGACAATTCAGCACAACTATGAATTCTTTTAATATTACAAAAACACTGGATAATGCCAGTGTGAGAGGTATGACATCAACGTTGTGAAACACCACATATCCCCTTGGAAATTTTTAATTATCTGGGAAAGAAAAACTATCACAAACTTGAAGCAGACTGTTTCAAAACCAAAATCTGTTACATGTATTGGTTTTTTGAAAGAAAAACTGAATTAGAGCAAACACAGTGGCTCACACCTATAATCCCAGCACTCTGAGGGGCCAAGGCAGGTGAACTGGTTGAGCTGAGGAGTTCTAGACCAGCCTGAGCAAGAGAGAGACCTCATTAGAGAAACTAGCTGGGTGTGGTTGTGCTGGCCTATGGTCCCAACTACTTGGGAGGCTGAAGCAAGGGGATCACTCGAGCCCAAGAGTTTGAGATTTCTGTGACACCATGGCCTTCTTCCCAGGGTGACAGACTGAAACACTTTGGCTCAAACAAACAAACAAACAAACAAGCTAAAAGTTAAGGATGGAAAATAAATAGCATTAAAAATGATGCAGTAAAATGAAAGATCCCTTATTCACTGAATCAAAATTTGAAATCATTGCCTTATCACCATTTAACTGAAGTTCAAAGATGATAGCACTCTTTGAACAGAAATTCACTAGATTGAGAGCAGCCTGATAATTCATATATGGCAATAATGGAATGCATTATTGTTCTTCATACAAAGACTCTTCTGTCCTCGGACATTCCTTGGAAAGCACCAGACACCCTGGCAAAGAATGAATAAGATACAAAGCCGAACTTTCACAAAGCCCAACTCATTCAGCAGATAGTAATTTGAACAGAGAAATTGACAATATATACCAATTTGCAGATCATAATCACTTGAGTAACTCAAGATGTAGGGTTTAAAGCAGAGAGCAGAGTGTCGCGTTGGTAAATACCTGGAGCTCACGCTCTTTTGCATCTGCTACATTCTTGATTCATTTTAACTCAAGTTGAAAAATAGCCTTGAGAAATGTAAGAACTGATGTTCTTTTTATTTGTGCCAATTATATACTAAGAGACGCTGGATTCATTACAAGTCATTGACATAATTTTTTTCCTTGTTTTGATTCTGTAAGAAGTGAGCCATGGGTAAGCAAGGTTTCTGTAGGGATTATCCACAATGACATTAATTTCCCATGAATGTCTTCACATTCTCAGATAAAAGATGTCACATAAAGTGATAGAATATTGAAAGGCTTAATATAATTTTTATTGGGAACATTTCAATGGTGAATGTAATGGATTATAGTACACTTTCAGGCTCATGGAAGCATTGATACAAATGCCCCACACGATCTATTCTTCAGCTATCATTTTAAATTTATCTGTGTTTAGGCATCAAACAATTATAGGGCCTGAAATAAGAGACTAAAATTTATATAATATTATCTTGGATAATAGTTCAAAATAGGGTTTGTCTATAGTCTTGCTGCAGTTCTTAGACAAAGTCCTGTCAATTGTATTTATGAAAGTGAAGCCTGCTACAAATGAGGAGACGACCTGACAAGAAGCAGAACAAAGAGCATGAAGAGGCTCGGCGCCTGTGGCTCAAGCGGCTAAGGTGCCAGCCACATACACCTAAGGTGGCGGGTTCGAATCCCCAGCCTGGGCCGGCCAAACAACAATGATGGCTGCAACTAAAAAATGGCCGGGCATTGTGGCGGGCGCCTGTGGTCCCAGCTACTTGGGAGGCGGAGGCAGGAGACTCGCTTGAGCCCAGGTGTTGGAGGTTGCTGTGAGCTGTGATGCCATGGCACTCTACCCAGGGGGATAGCCTGAGGCTCCATCTCAAAAAAAAAAAAAAAAAGTAAAAAAGAGCATGAAGGCCAGGCTACACACTCTACCCAAAACACATCATGCTCTCATGGGCTTCAGACTCAAATGAACTTATTATTTTATGACTTAGCAACAGTCCTTTGATGCATAGAGGCATAATCTGGAGGTGTGAGCATCTCACAATTACAGGAATAAAAGTAAGCCCACAAAAGTTTCACTTAAGAGAACACAAACTATGAATGAAACCTGTCTAAAATTACAACACAACAATTTAACATAGCATTTCACATTTCCTCTTTTTCGTAGCATTCTACCAAACATGGGATGATTGCTAGAGGCTATTTGGGAAGGCCATTGGTCATGGATAACTTTGGGAAAAATCACTACATTATAAACCTATTAGTGGATAGAATTCCCCTGTAGGACATTCAAATGCTTAGATTCAGAAAGACCAGTGGTTATGAAAAGTTGGAGGCATGGTCAAAATTGGGGAGAAAAGAGGACTGCTGCTAGTGTAATAATTTTTCAGAGACACTTCAATTTTGGAGTGCCAGAAACCAATGCACTTGAAAAACATCCTGTTTTATGGGAATAATAAAAATTATCATCAACAAAGGTTTTCAGAGCAAGAATAGGCAGGAAGTTAACGCTCCCACTGTCTGGGTGTGTGTGGGTTTCACTCTTTTGTCACTCCTTACATTCTATATTAAAATTGTGATTACAGAAACGAGACATGATCAGTATTGCCCAGAGCTTGCCATTCAGAGACACTTACAGACGGAATGTCTGGTAACTGTCTCTTTTCTGTTGCCTTTTCTCTATAAAGCTTCCCTCTCAAATCATCCTCATTGATGGAGAAATGACACGCAAAATCGTTCACAAACAATCGTGCTTTCCTTGAATAAAACGACGTTCTCATTTTTTACCCAAGACTGCAGCCGGCGTCCGATCGGCCTTCTGGAGGAAAGGCAGGAGTTGATCAAACTCAGAGCTGGAAGCTGAACTAAGACAACTTCAGCCGTGAAGGGGAAGAGCAGGAAAGAGGGCAGAACCATAGCTCCTGAAGAGCCCACTCTGGGGAAAGTGAACGAAAACATCCTGCTGCTCCCAGCTCACGAAACCCACGCAGGCCGAGAGCCTCCTTCCTAAAAGCCCCCCATGTGTGGCTGCTAATGCACAGGAAATGTGATTAGCTGCCTGAGGAAGGCCTCGAATTACTCCCATTCTGACTAGATTACCGGGTAATTAGATTGGTAGCACTCTTCCCTGACTGTGGGCTGTCAGATTAAATCCGGCTGCCTCGCTCCAGACAACTGTCATGCCCCCAAATCACAAACAGAGCCTGACACAGGGAAGGGTTTTTTCGAACGTGTCCAAAGAACCAAAGTGCTTCTTTTTTCCTCAGTAATAAAACATGAAGAATGTTCAATAGACTTGAGTTTATTCAAATTGTCATTATATTCGATTAAGAAAATGCGACCAGACAAGCCTGGCCAGACAGGCTGAAATTTGTGTGGGTAAATGAAAATCCCCAGGCTCAATTAGCCATCTTTGGGATCCACGGAGAGGGAGGCAGCTTCGTATCACGCAAAGAGTCAGGGGTTCTGTTTTAATGCTGACCCTCCAGTCTTCTACAGCTCAAATCAAGTTCTCTGAAGTATGTAAAGTACATTCTCTAAGAACCAGAGAACGTTTTCTAAGAACTAAACCTCTGGGCTCTCCACCTTTCCCCTCTGAGATGAGGGCACCCATGCTGTATGCTGTATAAGTTGTCTCCTCAATACCCTGGGAAGCGTCCAGAAGAAAATGAGAACACAGAAACCAACAGCAGAAAGGCACGGCATTTCTGGGTTCTTACAAAGTGCCTGGAGTCTTGTTTCCTTTCCCCAGGGACAGTACTTTTTTGTCAGGGAAGCTTTGGGGCACTGCTTCCTCACATGCGATACCCCGGTCTCCTGCAGGACATGGGAGGAGGACCTAGAGGGAGATGCCTTTAGGTGGTACCCACAGGAGCGTACCCTTTTATTTTTATGTTGTTGATATTGCTGATTTTCTACTTACAGAAACGTTCCAAAAAATCCCCCCCTAGGAGATCAATTTAAGGAAAAGTTCAACAGTCAGACATGGCAAAAGTCACAAATGCGGCAAAGACTGAAAGAGGAGAAAGCTGGGCGTAAATGAGAGAGGAGAGCGCGCAGAAAGTCGGATCTGATGTTGAAGCCCAGAATCTCCACTCAGAATTGCAAATTCTTGGGCAAGTTCGTTCACTTCGCCTCGGCTCAGGATCCACTTCCCTGGTAGACATACACATTCCATACCCTTTCTGACCACAGACGATTGGAAACTATCCGCAGAGGGCCCGTCACAGTATACATGTGTAATAACTGAAAGTAGTTATTGTTTTGAACAAGTCAAACTGGAATGTTACATCTCCTCATAAAATGTTCAAGAAATGTGTTTCCTTTCTGGAGAACTTCTCAAATATCCCCGCCTTTTGCTCCCCTCTCCCTTCACAGGACAGCTCCCAGAACAAAGCTCGGCTGCTAATGTTTCATGTGCATCTCTGAGGCCCCCAGAAGGGCCGTGAAAATGTCACTGGGCCTCTGCTCATCAAGACCCCACCGACTTCAGCTTGCGTCTAGTCTTTATATGCCTTTCCTCACACCCTCTAACTGCCTTGAGGAGGTGCTCAACAAATGTTATTTCAGGGAATGTGGTAACTTAAAAACCAATAAAATATTCTTTTAAATATTCCAGTATTTGCATAATATGTTTGCAAAAGAAAAAAAACAAGTGGCCATTTTTTAACATAATGAAATAAGCTAAAAAATGTAAAAGCATTGCTAATTTTTATTTTAAGGAAAAATTGAACCTTTTTTTTCTTTCTGAGAGAAGAGTCTTATTTTGTCCTCCAGGTAGAGTAAAATGGCATAGCTCTCAGCAACCTCAAACTCTTGGGCTCAAGAGATTCTCTTTCCACAGCCTCCTGAGTAGCTAGGCCTGTAGGTGCCCACCACAATGCCTGACTAAACGTTCTATTTCAGTAGAGACGGGGTCTTGCTCTTGTTCGTGCTGGTCTCAAATTCCTGAGCTCAAGCAGTCCATCCACCATACCCTCCTAGAGTACTAGGATGACAGGTGTGACCCCCCATGCTTGGCTTTACCTACTGTTTAAAGAGTGTTTCATACAATAGTAAAAACGATAATTGCCACAAAGTTTCCAGAAGGCAGTTGACCCATATAAAAACATGTATCAAATATATACTATTAAAGATATGTCATTGGGTTTAGTAATCCCAACTTTAGTAATTAATTCTAAAGTAATAATCATGGATATGTACACATAACATGGCCAGTGCAGCCTTTTTGTAAATTATTTGAAAACAGCTGTCACCTTCCACAACATTCTATGATGCTTCTGTACAAATGGGCAAGCATGCTGCCTCTGAAAATGATGTTTTGGAAATATATTTAATACTAGAGAAAACTAGTTCATATGCAGTTTAACAAGAAGATTAAAATACAATATGTATGAGGCAGTTTGTTTTTTCATTTTAATTTAAACAAAAGAAGGAAGATGAAAGGAGACCAGAAAGATAGGACTGTTTGCCTTGGAGGTGAAAAGAGAGATGCTTTTTATTTCTTTCCTAATGCTTTCATCCTGAACGAATACAAACCACAGATAATTTATTTTGCACAACTGGCCAAAGACTACACTAAGTTGGTTATATGTGTTATCGTGGAATCCTCAAAAAACCCTATGAAGTAGGAAACATCAGTATTCCCATCTACTCAGAGTAAACACAGCTGTAGAAGAGGTCACTCAGTCCTACCAGGTGGGGACAGCCATCAAACTCAGTGTAGCTGACAGCAGAAACGGAATCCTTTAGGGTTAAATACTGTTTTATAAGTATTTTTCTGTACATAGGGGAAAAACTATCTTTAAAAGGAAATACAGAGCCAAGAGTGACTATATGATTGATAGCAAAAAGAATTGCGCAGATGAATTTAAAATCGTTAAAATGGAATCTGCATGATCCAATAGGTCGGTGTAAATCATTTTGTGTAACACTTCATCGTTCAAGAACCCAAGACTTTGTTTTGTTTACAATAAGTTAGCCAATAAATAGCTTTCTAATGTGAAGAGCATAGCACAGCTCTTGGCCCTATAGAATTTTAAATTGAGTATTAAACTTTGCTTATCTCCTATCAAGTTGGGACGTCTTTTGTTGAAAACATCTGAAAATGATCTTTATTTTCCCGAAGTTTAATCGTTTTTTCTTTTGTTATAGAGTAAAATATACTCAGTCTCAGAGATAAACTTTCAACTTTTTACCCTTTCTTCTTTAGGTGTTTCTGATGCCTGTGCGTGTGTGGGTTTGTGGGTGTGTGGGGGTGTGTGTAACCAAAATGTCACCTGCATGAGGATACCCAGATCTTTCAGATTCCTGAAGTCACATGAAAATATTTGGGGAAATACTTGAGATAACTACCCATCTGTATACTCTCCTATGCCATTCTGATTAGCCAGTGTTCTCTCCTCTGTCCACCTTCTTTAGCTCGTATGTGGAATATATCAATGGCTTTTCTCTTAAGCCCTCCCAGAGCATGCTTACTGAAGGTTAGGGCACAGGAGGGGATTAGATCACAGTTCAGACAACAGTGAATAGCAAATAATTTACATTTTCATAGTAACATCCTTTCATATATATTGTTTGGTTAACACCACCATCTGAATACCTCATTGGACTGTTACTCATTTTTCTCCTTAGTCTTTAATCTCTTGCTTAGTCTCTATTCCTTTTCCTTTTAAACATATCTGTTCTCATTCCAAGAGAAACTCGGGGAACTAAATATTCTTGCCACTCTCTTGCTATCCTTCTAGTCACACTTTGTCTCAAACTTGTCCTGCTCTCAGACAGACACTGGGCTTCTCCATTCATACAAAGGTGTTTTCCTGAACAAATACAGGACTTCCAAAGCCAGGCTTTACATTTTGATCAGGTGTGTGTATGTGTGTGTTTATGTGTATACTTTTATATCTTGACATCAAGTATTTTATTGTGAATATTTCCTCATTTTAGTACAAATACTTTGGAGGAAGAATATCATGGCTCAATAAAGTTCAACCTTGTAGATGTAATATTGAGATGTTTTCAAAGTTTGCAAAATGATGAGTACCACCAGGGGTGTTTTTATTTGGTAGGTCCAAGATAGAACATAGGAATCTGTACTTGATAGTAAATGTTTTTAAAAGGTTGTTCCTGGATGTAACCATTTCCTTTCCTTCAGATGTGAAGGTCACTTCTAACATTTCTAACTTTTTGCACAAGTACAAAAATACTACCAAATTCTGGAGCCTTTCATTAAGCGATGAAGATAAATAACTTGGAAATTCAGCAAGAAGTAGACCACCTCAACATGCCCAAGGCCTCAGCCAGTCTTCTTTCCCCAAGTTGAAATGACCCTTGTGTGCTGTTATAAGTAAACTGGAGTAAATAACTTGTAATCTTGTAAGGGAACCTTCAAGACTTCAAAATAAAAGATGATGAAGAAAACTTTTAACTCTTAAGTAAGCAATCATGACGATTCCTATTCTTAGCAGATATAAAAATTGCAAAGGATTTTCCAATTATTCAAACACATAAGTGTGTTTTTATTTTACACTGATGTGCATTACGAAAATTTTAAGTTTGAAGCCATGTCTGATAAAAAACAAACTTTAGTTTAATTTGTAACATGTGACACAGACAACCAAATAGTGTAGAGTTCAGAATAGATCTAATTTGCTAATTTCTAAAGAATAGCACATATTTTGGCCTTTCCTACAATATTTCAAGTCAAGAAATGTCTATGATGACTTTTTAGAGTGGAAGAAACCATGGAATATCTTGGTCTGTCTCTTCCCTGCAGGTCTTTGCAGACTTCAAATGCTTCAAAAAAATTTACTTAAAAAAATTGAATATTTCAAGATTGAGGCCACCTTTTAATAGCTCCAAGATGAGCTAAGAATTGGGACATATATTCCAAATAGTGATCATGAAACGGCCATGAATAGTTTGTGAGCTGTGCTGGGTAACAGAAGACAGTTACAAATCAACTATCAAGTCATTTTGCAACTGTGAGGGAAAATCTTGCAAGCCACATGATCTAGAGAGATTAAATCAAATTCTCAGTTTGATATCAGAATATTAAAATTTTAAGTTATAGCCTTAGTGGATTAATGATTTAAAATGCCTGTCTATCATGGATTATACTCATAATCTATTGCTGACTTCAATTGAAATTCAATATAGGTCTTTACTCCAGAAGGGTGAGATGCCTCATAACCTGGACTTGGAAGGTTTTCCAAAAATCTACCACAATGAAATTCATTTCCTTTTTTCAAACCTCAGTTATCTTAAAATTGTGTTTTAGGCTCCTACACCTTTTCGTTTGGTGGGGATGGAGTGGAAACTTACTCAACACATTCCCATATTGTTTAACACACTCACATATATGTTGACCTAAGTGATATCCTAAAACAAAGCTAGCTCTTGGCTCGGTGCCTATAGCTCCATGGCTATAGGATAGCCACATACACTAAGGCAGGCAGGTTCAAATTCAGCCCTGTCCTGCCAAACAACGACAACTACAAAAAAAAAAAAAGTCGTCAGACGTTATGGCAGGCACCTGTAGTCCCAGCTACTTGGGAGGCTGAGGAAAGAGAATTGCTTAAGCCCAAGAGTTTGAAGTTTCTGTGAGCTGTGACGTCATGATAATAGGACAACAGCTTAAGACTCTGTCCCGATATAAATAAATAAATAAAGCTAGCTCTTTAATGAAAGGTATCCTTCACAACCCTTGATTCTCCTAAATGGAATGAATGATAGATGGATAGAAATTTTTCCCCAGTGGCAAAGAACAAAGATGGCCATCAAACTATAATCAGCGGCTTCTTAGGGGCTTTTTAATACATACAGAGTTTGAATGTTTGGTAGCCTTTATTGCTTTTAAAACTGTTAACTCTTGTTTTATAAATAGAGAAATGGTCTATCTCAGTGTCCATGTTGTTATGGGTACTAAATGTTTTATAAATATTCCCTGGTAATAAATACTCCATAATGAGAAAGGAAGGGCTTGCAAAGATAATACATTATCAACTTAGTGCTGCTAGTCTAAGATTCATCATGCTCCCGTTCATACAGAATGGTACTTCTTAAATCTGCCTGATGATCAGAAGAACTTGAGATGTGTGTTTAAAATACAGAAACGTAGGCATTACCCAGGCCTTCATCTCCAATGGAAGAATCTTAAACTCTATATTATAATATGGACATTTATCTTACAATCAGGTAATTATGGAAACACTGTTTTATAACAAAGATTGGAGCTCTGCAAAGGTTGTATTTGAGAAAGGCATAATGAGGTAGAATCTTTAATTTCTCCTAAACCGACCTTAACCAAATTAACTTGGCTGCTGCGTTTGTGGGGAGGTGGTGAGTAGGATATCACCGAGATTTCTGGAGAGCTTTTAGTTTTAGCCTCTGGAAACCTAAAATCACCAAGAAATCCATCCAGAAACAGAGCCCCTGCTTGCTGCCTCTATTTGCACAGACACCAACAGGAAACAGCAGTCCCCAGGGATGTCAATCTGGCATCTCATCGGATCAGCAAATTAAGTAGAAATAAACCGACAAATGAACAACAAGAAAAAAAAAATCAAAAGTGCTGCTTCCTGCTGAAACGAACTTCGAGCGCCATCATTGCAAATGAAAGTGCGGGATGTTCCTGTGTGAGACACTTTCCCCAGCCTCCTTAGGAGCTTACAGGCTACTAATAACCTGGGCCTGAAATTGGAAACAGTTACATTTTACACACACCCATGATATCGTTCCCTGTGCTTAGTTGAAATGACCCATGTGCTGCTTGACATAATTTAGACAAGCAGTTGCCTCCTCTTTCTATATGGATACATCTTTTATTCTTTGTTCAACTAGTTATTTTACTCATTAAAGAAAATAAAACCTAATGAACATGGGCGCCATGTAGCTATTTGGGAAATCTCCTCCATGATAAAAATACTGAAGTAAGTAACTATACCTTCATTTACCACGGGAAGTCCTGCTGTGCAAATACACTTATGCCTGAGGTGACTCTAGCATTGGAAGTATTTCCTACGCAAATGCTCGTACAGAATATCTTTGCTTCTAATCGTCTACCTAACAACTAGAAACCCACTAACTTCTTTACATTTCATTTCCAGGAGGAAACCGCGTTGAGCATCCATCTTCCAAAAGCCAACACAAGAAAGTCCAAGTGGCAGCGTGATTATAGGCTCTGCCCCACCCCTCCACCCACCGCTCACACAGACATGTTCGCTTAGTGGTGTGAGGGTGTCTGATTTCCTTTAGGGAAGTTTTTATTTGGACTTTACAACTATAATTAACTTCAAAAGATACTGACAATTCTCATCATTAAGTTACCAAGCAGCCAACTTTGAGCTGGAGTCACCGCAAATTAATTCTGTCTTACAAGGCCACACGGGGTCATTTCCTGAGCTGATGGCAATAAATAGCCCTTATTCTAATATAAAACTGAAGTGAGTGTAGTAATGCTTTTCTGATCAACATAATGAGAAGTGGGCAAGACCTAAGCTCAGGGTAAACATGGGCAATTTTATACCATCTGTGGCAAAAACTATCTACACAGTGCACAAGGTATATTATTCCCTTTTTCTTAACTGGAAAAAAAAAAACAGAAAAACTTAATTTTCTTGACGGTAGCATCAGAACCTTCTTAATCCTTGAATTTCTCAGAATCTCTTGTAGCTAAGTTGGCCACAGGACGTTGTAATAGAATTTCTCCGAGTTTGGCTTTGTAGCTATTGGCACTGTTTCCTTCCCGGCTTGCTTCTTTTTCCTGCTTGGAGTGCAGATGGGAGATTTAAGATACATGAGCTTCAGGGGGGAAAAGCTGAGCTACATAGTTGATGAGGATTATACCTTAAAACTATCACAGGTTAAAAGTACTAGAATCTAAGTTTTGAGAGGATGGATGCTGTTCAATGCCTCGAGCATAGCTGACACTAACCCAAATGCTTAAATCTGTTGCATGAATGAACAGATTAACTAATGAATAAAGCATAAGGCTAGAGTGAAGTGAAGGGGTGAATAGTATAAAGAGAGGGTCACAGTGATATTAGAAATTCTTCAACTCAGCCCTTACAGTCCATTAGAAGGATGTGGTTTTTCAGCAGTGAGATAAGGTTCCATTGCATTTTTTTTTCTTTTTGCAGTCGAGGGTCATGAACTTTGACCCAACAGTTTAAAGGGAGCTCTCTGTCTTCTTGAGAATAGATAGAAAGCAGCAGGGGTAGAAGCTGAGAAAATAAGCAGGAACTACAGCCATCCAGATGAAAGCTGATGATGGCTTAGGCCAGAATTTTACCTATGGAGAAGGTGAGAAATGGTCAGATTCAAATATATTTTGATGTTTAGGGATATGAAGATTTCCTCAGGGATTAGGAGTAGTTTATGAGGATTAAGGATGAATCAAAGATATCTTCAAAGCAACTAATAAGATGGAGTTGCCATCATCCAAGATGGGGCAGATCAGGAGTGCAATTTTGGCATTTGGACTCTGAAATGTCTAAAAGAATCCAACTGCAGATGTCAAGAAGGCAAGGGTATTTACATAACTGGATTTTTTGACAGAAGTTTGATGTGGAAACATAATTTCTTAATTTCATTGATTGTGGAAGTCAGTGGCACACAGATAATATTTAAAGCCAGAAAACTGAATGGTATTACTAATATAGTAAATATAGAAACATCTGAAGATTCTTAAATGCTGAGATCATGAACCAAATAGATGATCAATAAAGCTTATCTGGTAGTTATTTATAAGCTTACCTAAAAGTTATACCAACTAGAAGCAGAAATACTGGTTAGATACTGCTGCAGTAATCCAGGCCTGACTGGAAGAAGGCCAGGGCTCCTGTGCTACTAGGGGTTCAATGCAGAGGTGCGGTTGATAAGTAGAATATTAAGAGTGGGGATGAAATGGTGGTCTCTTGGAAGAAAATGTATTTTTCTAATCTAAATTACTATGAAGTATTAGAAAAAACTTATCACCTTGGTTAGGGTTCCCCCAGAAATAGACCCTGAGATGAGGTATTAAGTACTAATAATTTCTTTGGGAGGTGATTCTGGGAAACTCCCAAAGGGAGAGTAAGCCAGGAAAAGAAGGAACTTAGTTAAGAGTATAAGGGCTGCTTGTGGGAAACTGGGGATACAGTAGAAAATAGCAGCCTTAGATTTAATCCAAAGAAGGATATTAATTTACCTATCCCAGTTTATTAGTGACTGAGGGCTGCTGTTTCCGGAACAAAAAGTGTGTAGGCTAACAGGTACAATGAACACCATTTGGGTGACGGGCATTATAAAAGCTATCCACATAACAAAAATATTTATAGCCCCTTCATATTTTGAAATTGAAAATAAAAGTCTGTAGGTAGAGTACCCTGTTTGTAGCAGCTGCTCTCCATGTAAGCAATAAAAGAAAAGTAAATATACTGAAACATCCATAGAATCTGCTATTACTAAATTGTAGGAGAAGGTATATTTGGTTTATAAAAACAGTGCACGATCTTGCTTGCCTAAGATAACTGTGTCCACATTAACACAGCTCTTAGTATGTTTCTCCATATTAAAGCAATTCCAATCATGGGCCACAATGTCATACTACCAAATGTTAGTGAAAAAAAAAAACCTCTCAAGGCCGAGCCGTGCAAAGGAGTGAATGAATGTGTCTTTTTCCATCTTTTCTATATGGACAACACCTAGAACGATGCTAAGATGCTGCTGGTGGACCATAAATACCTATTAGATTATTTAACTAAATGATTTGGTGATAGACACATCTTCCTTTGACAGAGGAAACAGATATCAAAATGTTTCTATAAAATTTTTAGGCTCTGTGCCTGTAGCTCAAGTGGCTAAGGTGCCAGCCACGTACACCTAAGGTGGCGGGTTCGAATCCAGCCCAGACCCACCAAACAACAATGACAGCTGCAACCAAAAAATAGCCGGGCGTTGAGGTGGGTGCCTGTGGTCCCAGCTACTTGGGAGGCTGAGGCAGGAGACTCACTTGAGCCCAGGAGTTGGAGGTTGCTGTGAGCTGTGAGGCCACGGCACTCTACTCAGGGGGATAGCTTGAGGCTCTGTCTCAAAACAAAAAAAATTTTAATGGGTATTAGTCTAATTTGCTCCCTTTTACCAAATGCGCTTTTAGAATGAAAGATGAAAGTATTGAGTGGGATTATTTAAATGGAGTCTTTGCACGATCAGAGCTGTTCATCTTGTGCTGGTAACATGGGGGATGAAAGTCAGAAACCAGGGTGCCCAATATCAATCCACCCAGGAAATCAGACAAAAGCATAAGCTGATCTTTGGTCTGGGTATAGCAACATGGCAGGAGTTCTAGGTATTTGTCTGTGGATTCCTTTCTCTTTTCTCTTTCTGAGAAATTGAGCTGGTAAAGAAGTCTCCTGCTACCCCTCTGTGCTGGGGTCTATGGCTGAAGGCACTTTTTAGTTTTCTACCATTAGCCAAACCAGGACCCCCCCAAAAAACCTTTGATGTTTGAAATATTGAGCACCAATAAGTAGAAGGGATTCAGATGCCCAAGATAGCTGTAAACTTCCATTTAGCACTAACTTTGACTATGGATTCCAAAATACAAGATAATGAAACATTTATATTACACTATGCAAAAACAATATGATATGCCCATCTCAGGATGTTCTTGCTGCATTAAGAATTCTTAATTAAAAATGAAAGTCTAAGCTGGGCATGGTTCATACCTTTAATCCTAGCAATCTGAGAGGCTGAGGCTGGTGGATTGCCTGAGCTCTCAGGTTCAAAACCAGCCTGAGCAATAGACCTCATCTCTAAAAATAGCCAGACACTGTGGCAGGCACCTGTAGTCCCAGCTACTCAGGAGGCTGAAGCAAAAGAACTCCTTGAGCCCAAGAGTTTGAAGTTGTTTGTGAGCTGTGCTGCCACGGCACTCTACCTAGGGTGACATAGTGAGACTCTGTCTCAAAAATAAATAAATAAAATGCATGGCAAATTCCATAGTTCATATTGGATAAATTACAAAGCAAGGCCATCTAAACTCTAACAATAACAACCTGAAGGCTATATGGAGATTTAAGGCCCTATGCCTATTTATTTTCCTGTTATTGTCCAATTGCATTTTCCCCATAGTACAAATAATTCCCTTGAGAAGGTTATCCATAGCTTAGGCAAGGAATTGGAATCAATGGGTATTTCCAAAATATGACCACAAGTTTTAATCACGAAGCTGATTTCTTCCATCTTACCTGTTCTAATTTTCAGACAAACATACAAACATTTCATTGTCTCCTGAGTATTGATCCATACAGGTTAAAGCAGCTATGGGTAAATGAGTATCATGTATTTGAAACAAGAAGCTGAGTCACAGCTCATGCTTCAGTAGGATGAGCACAGTCACAACCTAGAACATCTTTTTTTTTTTTCCTGCACTTTTTGGCCGAGACTGGCTTTGAACCCACCACCTCCAGTATATGGGACCGGTGCCCTACTCCTTTGAGCCACAGGTGCCATCCACCCTGGAACACCTTTAAGTGTTATTTATAGGAATACAAATACAGTGTAAGATTTGCTTGCAGATCTTTATAAAATTCCTTTTAGGACACAGTCAACCTCATTAGAATAAAAATAAAAATATCTATTTTCATGTCAGATACTCAAAAAAAATATGTCAAGAGAAACTATAGAAGGAATTAGAAAATAAGCAGAGGGAGCATAGCCAGTGTCTTGTTCTTATACTGTCCAAAGAAAATCTCTCAAATTACTGCTGGGAATAATGCATACAAAGATCTATTCTTTGCTTATTACGTTTTATATATTCATAAATCTCATTTCAGAGAAGTTACCTTGGGTATTTTTTAAACATCACAAAGGCCCATGTAGTCAATCCTCCTGGGATTCGGACAGCAAAATGCTATTTACAACACTAAGAATATCCTAAGCCACCACAAAATACACTTTATAATTACTGTCAAAACACCACCCACACAAATAATAGAGGAATAGGATTTCCATGTCCCAAGGTAGGTAAATGCCCAAATGTCTAGCAGCTCTTAGGTTTGAAATGAAAGGTAGAATTTTAAAATTGTCTAGTATGTCAATTTACAAAAAAACAACTTGTTGTTAAGCAATAAATCTTAAATAACTATAAACATATTCAGTTGCAAATGCTGAGTCCTTTTGTACTTCTCTCACCTTCTATTTTTTCTTGTAAGTATAAAACCCGGAAAACAATGAAGCATTATATTTAAAGTACAGTTATGAGCTGATGAGCTGCATAATGACATTTTGGTCAAAGACACATCACATGTATTATGGTGAACCCTTAAGATTATAATAGAGCTGAAAATTTTCCATTGTTTAGTGACATCTTGATGATCATGACCTTGGAAAGACCCAGGCTAATGTGTGTTTTTGCCTCAGTTTGCTATAAAGAGTTAAAAAAAATAAAAACTTGAAGTAATAACAAAAAGCTTATGAATAAAAAAGAAGAAGATAGGAAATGCTTTTGTACAGGTGTAGATACACAATGGGTTTACATTTTAAGGTCAATGCTATTACAAAAGTGTCAAAAAGTTTAAAAGAAGTTTGTAAAGTATAAAAGTTACAGTAAACTAATTTATTACCGAAGAACCATAGCAGCTTCCTGTCCTGCAAGCTCCAGTCTTGGGAAGTGCCCTATATAGTTGTGTTAGGTAGATAGTTAGAACACTGGCTGTCCTGGTGGACAAAGGGTAGCACACCCAACTTGGTGCCCCCACCTTGGTCCCGCCCTGAGCAACTGCCCACACCTGGGGGAGAAGAGAATTCCCTACCAATCTACCAGTCAGAACTTAGTGCACCAAGGGCAAAAGAATGCAGAGGGCTCCCTGGCTGCAGACCAAACAGCACAGGTACAGCTTGGGGTGGAAGGTGACCTTGAACAACCTCAAGGCTAATTATCGTGTCATCTTCAATGTTGTGGTTCACCTTCACCTCTCACTTCCCCTCTACCCCCTACCCCAGAAGTGGGTTTTCAGCTTTCAGAGAGGCTCCTGGGAGGTGTGTATGCACAGTAAGACTCAGGTCATATAACTCCCAAGTGTCCATCAAACTGGTTCCTTGATAACCTCTGAACCACAAGGAAAGTCTAGTCCAGACACTATGAAACACAACCCCAGACCATACCCAAGACCTGTGTGTCACAACAAGGTGCACATTTGTCATTGGTGCTCTAACTCCATGAACTTGTATCTTGCTCTTGCTCAGTAAACCTATCTTATCCTCCTCAACACACTTCATTTCATGCTTGCTGTGCTTTTGGTGACTCTTGTCATGCTTTGACCAAGAACCCACCAAGAACGAAGAACAAGATTGTGAACCTGACAGTTTTTTATCTTTTATTCCATATTTGTACTGCATCTATTTTATGTTTAGATGCACAAATGCTTACCATTGTGTTAATAGCCTGCACTACTCAGTACAGTAACATTCTTTTACTAGTTTCCTGCTAAGACTGTTAAGGAAGTTGGCGAACAAGAAAACAAGGGATTCAATGCAGACCAAAGCTAATTCCACATCAAAATTGTTAGTTTTCATACTGAGCATTTAAATGATCGATGATGATGATAGAGTTGCTAACTGAATCCTCTGTGCCTGCATCAGTGCAAAACTTGGTTAATATGGAATCTCACTCTAAGGGAATCACATTGGGAAAATTAAAAAAAAAAAAAACTCATCAAATCACATCCTAGGCTCTGAACTGAAGTGGCATTACTGAGAAATGCAGAAGGCACCAATCCATAAAGATAAAGAAAGTCTCTAATTTACCAGCCATTTGATTGCAAGGAGGCCTGGAGAACAGAATTTACACCTGCCAGTTCACCCTTCTGGGTGGCTTGTGCGAGACATGAATCTGTCTCTTGTTCCTCTTTGTGGCTAGAGCGTTACCCTGGGAGTGACAGAATCAGAGGCTAATTGTTTCTAGCTTACCATTCACCCAGAGTAAAAAAGTTTTGAAAAGTTAACCTTGCCTCTCCTCCCCTTTTAGGTTTAATTTGCACAGATCATTAGCAAATGAAAGGTACTCTGCAAACAGAACAAAATAGGTTTTCAGATAGACAAATAGTCATTTACAAAGACTAGAAAAAATGCTCAAACTGGGCTATTCATTGCAGAAAATCTCATTATAAACGAATCAATAAGCACCAGTGATAGGGGACAAGTGTGATTATTTGGGTTACTGTCAACTTTTGGTGTAGTGGGATTCTGGTGTTTCACTTACAGGGCATCCATATGTCTTACTAAAGAAAAGCAATCATATTCTGAAACCATTGCAAAAATATCCTCTTATATTTATATGAATGTTAATCAAAATCTTACATGGACATTAGAACCTCATTTCTCCTGGGATTGAGTTATAAGGTTACCACAGTAATATTTATCGTCTATAATACTTTATCTGACTCAGACCCTAAAGATAACAAAGAGAAGCAGTTAGAGATGCTAGAGACGAAGGGTTGGCACCAAAATTGTATGTATCTAGAGATAGACGACCTGAACAAATAGAGCTCGGCCAGGTTATTACGCGTCCCTTTGTCACACCGCAGTGGAAAGCTGGAAAGAAGTATATCCTCAAGGATGGTTTTCACTTTTATGCGACCTTGTGGATCTACATTATTCAAAAACAGTTTTATTTATTGTCTTTATAGTAATGGATATAAGCAATTAGTAGACATAGAAAAGGTTCTGACTTTACGAGTCACTCTATCACTTAATCAATACCAACTTAACACCTTTTAAAAATACCTACATTTTTCTGAGCATTAGAAAATATTATGTCCTGAGATTAGAATTTTTTGTAAAAAAGCACTTTTCTGCTGCCCAGTGAAAAGTGATAGTGAGCTCTGGGGGAAGAGTAAGATGATAGTTTAGAAATTAATCCTAAAAGAATGCTTTCTCCCAATCATTCTGATATTTCCACTGGTGTGAAACAGTCAAATGATAAGTTAGTCTGAAGTAAATTCTTGTTTCATTAACTTAAAAAAGCTTTTTTTAAAAAAGCATCATTGTTCTCCAGGGTTTAAAAAATTGCCTGATCATAAGGATCACCAAGAGCAATGATAATAAGTATAGATTTCCAAGTCTTACTCTTGAGTATTTGGATTTAAGGCCTGGGGTGGGGCTTAAAAATTATATTTCTAATCATAAATGCCAGGGATGATATACATGATTAAACCAATGTCTTTACTGTAGTGGTATGACTTAGAAAGAAGTCCAGAATCATCTCTAGATGATGATTTCCTTTCAATTTGTACTAATTTTTATAACAGTCAACAAAATTTCACTGAATTTCCTAGGTATGGCAGCACTGCAGCAGGCACTGGCGGACCATGACAGTGAATCAGTCCCCAGAACTTACCCCCAGACTGTTCATTGTCTGTTGTTGGAATGATAACACTATACAGAGCACAATAAAACACCTGTGAATGAATGGTGACAATATCCATTTCTCCCAAATTCTTCTAACTTGAACAGTAGCTGTTAGTAACTATGACAATGTCATTTACCAGCTCTTTTATCCTAAGAGTCAAGAGATAAAAAAAGGGGGGACTTACTGTAAGGTATACTTTACATTTTGTGAAAGGGACTAGAGCCTGTTTCTTTCACATGAGATGTTTTTTCCAGATTCTTCAGAAGAAGCTGACAGGATGCAAGAAACAGAAATCAAAATGAAAAGTAACAAAGGCAGCCAGTGGCTACCAAGTTTCAGCTACCTTCTGGAAGAAACCATATATTGGTATCTGGTTTCTGACTTTCTATCTTTTTCTGTTTCACAAAGATGAGAAGCTGATGATTTCCTGTGACCTACCATGAATTCAGTAGAGAATTAACACCAGGAATGATAATGCTAATCCTTTCCTTTTAATTTTCAAGACTTGTACTGGAGGTTATTAGTGCTTACATTGAGACACACATGTTAAATAGAATAGATAGCCTTGTCGGGTCAACTGTACTTTAAGCCATGCTTTAGTCTCTTAGTTAACATTTGCTTGAAAACTGGTCTGAAAAAGAGAGTAGAGGAAAAATTAATATCAATTATTGACCAGCTACTGATTCATCATTTGGCCTTAGCCAAAATTCAAATTCTCAATAGGAGGAAGAAAAATAATAGCTCACAACACAGCTATAGATGGCTCTCCTGATAGTGAACTTCATTAGTAATAGAACTATCCAAATGTGCCCATATCTTCAAAAGTAACCAATGTACTATTAAGACATAGGAACTCTAACAATGTCAGCAGTTGCCACTTAGAGTATCCCATATAAAATTATCAGCGGAGAAAGAACATCAGTTTAAATTGAACTTGGGTTTCAAAAAGACAAAAGAATATAGCTTTGAACAACTACTAAGAACAGAAAGTTTATTTTTATCCACTATTTCATCACCAATAATTCTTTAAGGCCATTTTCATAAAAAAACAAAGCAAAGCACAGAGAAGTTAAATCATTTGCTCTCATGAAAATAGCTTCTTGTGAGCAGAACAATCTGAACTCAGCTCTGCCTGGCTCTGACATCTCTATACTTTTCATGCTGAATTTGTTCAAGCCTTTTAACACAGGAAGTAGATCATTTCTATCATTGAGATGTAAATTACTTATTTATTCAATTTTAAAATACACATGTTTTTCACAATTTCAGTGGCCTCTGAAATAAGAATTCTTTTCTTTTGATGCAGAGTCTCACTTTGTCACCTTCGGTAGAATGCCATGGAGTCATAGCTCAAAGCAACCTCAAACTCTTGGGCTCAAGCAATTGTCTTGCCTCAGCCTTCCAAGTAGCTGAGACTATAGGCGACCACCATAAGACACAGTGATTTTTAGAGGCGGGGGGGGGATCTTGCTCTTGCTCAGAGAACGCTTCTTAAAGTAGCTGTCAACCAAGTACAATTAGAACGTAATCATCATTGCCTGCATATACAGGATGACCATAAATTCACGCACAATTAAAATTGTCAACTATTTTAAATTGTGCAAAAATTTTATGGACCCCTCTATATACTTCAAAATATCAAGAATCAGTGACTTGTATTTTACCCAAAAGACACTTGCATTAGAATTTTTAATGCAGCACAATTCACAATCCCAAAGATGTGGAATCAACCCAAGTGCCCATCAATTCATAGATAGATTAATAAAATGTGATATATATATATATATATATATATATATATAAAATACACCCATACAGAGACACATGCACACACATATGTGTATACCATGCAGTACTACACAGCCATAAATAATTAATATCTTTTGCAACAATCTGGATGGAATTGGAGATCATTCTCCTAAGTATGGCAAGAATGGAAAAGCAAACACCACAAAACTAACCAACCAGCACTCCTGTGCACAGACAGAAGCAAAACTTAATAGAAATCAAACAGGTGGGAAGAGGAAGGAAGGGATGGGCGACATCACATCTAATGGATCTAGTGTTCACTGTCTGGGTGATGGGCACAGATAACTTTGACTCAAGAAGTATAAAAACAATCCATGCAACCAAAACCCTAGTGCTCCTGTGATATTCTAAAAGAAAAAAGAAAAAAATAGAAGAATGGGTGAGTTGGAGGGAAACCCTGAGACATCGGGAGAGCCTTCTTTTAAGCAATGACACGCCTGTGACGGCCTTGATGGCCCAGCAGAGCACACAGTATGGGGAAAACACATGGTAATGACAAGCCTTAGTCATAAAATCCTTCAGAATCAGATTCACATTGTGAGAAACTGTTTTGGATGCATAGTTTAATTTACTTATACTCTTCTCATTATGAGCACACAGGACTATTAAAAAATCTCTGACTAAATAAGCCTATAAGAGTTACATGACAAATATTCTACGTTATGAAACATTGGGCCATAAGCTGAAAACCTAATGCTTTTTCTTTCCTTAGAGCACATAAATTATGATGCATATTAAATTAAATCAAATACAATAATCAGATCCCTTATACTCTTAAATACAAGGATTTTGAATAAAATGCCAGTGCACTGGTTTAAGCTCTCAGTAGCCTCTAAGAGTTAGTTGCCTATGGCAAGCACCAGCCTCTTCAAGAGAGCACAGGGCCCCTCTGAAGTTCACTCCCACTGAAGTCCTTTCTGAGAGGAGGGTAGAGATGGTCGTCCCTACACAGGCAGTTCTATAAGAGGAAAGCTCTACCCCTCTCTTTGTCTAGGGGTAAATGTTTCTCCAATTGCACTGACATTTAATGTAGAACTCGGCCTAGTTTTTAAAATTTGTTTGAACAAAATAATGGAGTCATGGTACAGCAGAGGCATCCTCTCTGTTTGATTTTGATAGTGAGAATTAATTAATCAACTACAGCTGACCGGTACTGTGAATTCCCTCTTATAACACATGAATTGCTCCCTTCACATCTCTCTGAAACAAGGGCTAGAGTCAAATTCTGTTTTCTTTCTGACTATAGCTATTGGGTTTCTACCCAGCACATTAGGTGTCTGCTAAACATAGGGTAGATCCTCTTATAAACAATAATGGACCAGGTTTCTTGCCGAAGTTGGGCCTCCCCCTGGGAGTAAGTGGTGGTGTCTGCACACTGACTCCTGGAAACCCAGTTACCCCTTCATTCCTGCCACAGCAGAGGGCCCTAAAAGATACGTGACAGGACACTTGATGATTTCAAGTCTAACTTCCTTTTTTTCTATTTGAGAAAGCAGAGACCCAGAGAGACTGAGTCCTCCAGGGTTACTAGTTAAATGACGAGACCAAATCAACTACCTCTTTTTCTTCTTTCTGTCAATAAATATGTATAGAGTACCTACTACAAGAAGACCAGAGGTGAGAAGACAAAATTCCTGACCAAAGTAAACATACAGTCTACACGGGGAAATGGATAAGTAAACATTAGACAAGGTGAACGCTTTGGAGGTGAACATACAAGGGCACACAGGAGCGCAATACATCCCCACTGGGAGGATCACAGAATGCTCTCCTGGGGGAAGTGGCGTCTCCACCAACATCTAAAAGATGCTTTAGTGTAGTGGTTCTCAAGTGGGACTAATTCTTGCCTTCCAGGAGGTTATGACTGATAGTGAGGCATGTTTTACTACTGAGATTTAGTAGGTAGAGGCCAAGGATTCTGCTAAATGTCTTACAACAGCACAGGACAACCCTCTGACAATAAGGCATTACCTTGCTCCAGGTGACACTCGTGCTCAGGTTAAAAATGTCTGCTTCAGAGTTAGCAAGGCAAAGGGGTATGTGTGAGAGTGAGATAGGTGAGACATGAATCCTGCACGTGAGGAGAGGTGGTAGATGTTCCTCCCAGCACTTTATGCTAGTTACTGCGATAGATACTTACAATAAAACAGAACACTTGAATAGTTCCTGAAAGCTACAATGCAATTGAAGATATATTGTTGTCCCATTAAGTCTTTCAGTAATGAGAGAGCTACATATCCTTATTACCATTTTTTCCAATAAGAAAACTTAGACTCAAACAAAAGAAGTGACAGAACTAGGGCACCAGTCCAGGCTTTATTATTCTACATAACATCTTTTTCTTGGGTTACAGACTGTTCCAGGCACTTTGCATGTATTTATTCACTGAATCCTATGATTCTCCCTATTTGGGATATAAAGAAACTAAGGCACAGAAAGATTGAGTAACATTCTCACCGACTTAATAGAAGCAGGGCTATCAGGTACTCTTGGGGTTCAAGCCCTGACTGTCAACACTATGACCTTATTCTATTTGCATATTACACTTGCTACTATCTATTACATATTGGCATTTATTACAGACCTGCAGGTACTTTGTGTTTTTTAATCTTCATAATGATGTTGCCATTGCAATGTTTATGTATACCCATTTTACTGCTGAAATGATCACTAAACAAATATAGTACCCAAAATATTAGTCATATGCTAGCAGCAAATCATTGACCATTGTGCTAGGTAAATAATTATTTCCTAATATTTTAGATGTAAGTCACTCATTGCCTCTTCACCACCTATCCTGCATCACTCATGCTCAAATTCTATCCTCCACAGGCCAGAATAGCTACCATTCATCACTAGATTTAGGAGACCTCGATCATGTGTTGTCAAACTTCATAGACTCTTACTCTCAGCTGGCTGAAGAAGTTCAATAACGGAGAACTGTTAAGTCTGGTTTACATTTCACTACACGAAGGCATGTTTTTCCTTGATCAGAGAAATAACATCCTGGGCCATTCTTCTCTCTTTTTAACCGACTGTTTACATGAGTAAGCGCTGGCCTGTTGAGGCACCCCATTACATGCAAGCTATTATATTTTAATGGGTGTTTGTTGTTATGTGTCATTACAATTAGGAAGCCCGTCATATTCTGAAGCTGTTCTTTCTCCAGTATTACAAAGGAGGCACGTATCCCCAGAATGGCTGTCGCCTTCTATCTCAGCAATAAACTGATCCGATGACCTTCTTCACACCTGGGCAGCACATTTGCTGTTCTGGAAGAGTTTACACTTTGTAGATTAAGCAGATATTATTGGCCATAGATCGCAGAAAGCTGTCAAATCTGATGGATGGTGGGTCTAAGGAGGCTCTAGCAAGAAAAGACCTCTTGCATCAAATCATCTTCCCCAAGGATCAAAGGTTTTGTTTACAGTTGTTTTAAGTTGGTTCCAGGGGGTCTGTTATATAAACATGACAGAAATATTAAAAATAGCTATGTCCAGAAGAGCCATAGTTTGTCTTAAGTCCTGAGAATTTTAAATGATCTGTAGTCAATATTCTAAGCCACGGGAAAACCTGATGGGACCAAGAAATATACTATTTTCCTTCAAAATATATCATTATACACGGAACATTCTGTGGAAAACATAGAAAATGTTCATATTTATTTATGCTGATGCATGAAGTCCTTTTGTTTTTTTTTAACTTTAAAAATAAAGATAAACTAAATATAACTATCAGAAACAGAAATGGACTATAGCCCTTTGGAGTTATCAGTTTCTGATCCTGTTCCTCCTTTTCACCTTTCTCTTTCTAGCAATTAGAGAAGGCTAATAATAAAAGATATCAAGAAGAAGGGAAAGGAGTCAGTCAATCCAGGGGAATAGATGCTGACAGGTTCTCTGTTCAGGAATAGTCAAAAGTGAATCTTCAGCATTTTGAGGATTTCCAAACTGAACGGAAAGGAAGTAGCAAAGGCCTTTAACTTTACTCCTTAAAGACTCACTTTGATAAAGTTTCCTAATTTTTATTGATTTATTTATGGAAACTAGGTTTCTATAGTACTAACATAGAGAATAAAATATTGAATGGCTTCCAAAGTGCATATTTGAAAAGAATTTAAAAGGGCAGCACCTGTGGCTCAAAAGAGTAGGGCAATGGTCCCATATGCCGGAGGTGGCGGGTTCAAACCCAGCCCCGGCCAAAAAATGGCAAAAAAAAAAAAAAGAAAGAAAAGAGTTTAAAAGAGCTTTCTTAAAACCTTTACCTGGAAAGACTACTGGATACACGGTGACAGAAGTGTCCTTGGGGCTCATGTACACATGTCTCACTGAGCACATGTGCAAGGGACACTGGGTATACTTTGGAATTGTTTTTGAGAAACCAAGGTAGATACCAGTGTAACTCCTGGGATGTTAGGTTAAAATAAAACAACCTATAACAATATCAGCCACACTGATAGCCTGCTTTCCCCAAAAAAATTAAAGAAAAAAACACTATACTTCACCCTATTTATGAGACAGAAAAAAAATGAAATAAAATGATGGCTTCAAGTGGGCAAGTTAAGAAAACACTGTAGTGACACCTTACTAAACGTGAGCTCAATTCCCAGACCATTCCCATCTAGCCATCTGTCCACTAGTCTATTGACATCTACCATTAGGGCAGCAGTTCATCTGCCAATAAGGTAAGGAAGGGAATTTGGGTTATTTTTCTTTTATGTGAATTGTCACCATTTCTCCAGGCACAACTCATAGGCTTTCAACACAACCTTTTAAAAAATGACCCATTTTTTGAAACAGTGAAAGGTCATTGTTTGAAGAAGGGAGAGAGAAATGACTTTCATAATGTTTGTTCATCGTCTAGTACTCTGAATATTCAATGTTCGTATTTTAATTACACT
>CAUYTI010003667.1:0-14203 GCA_963575145.1 Galago senegalensis
TGGTCCCAGCTACTTGGGAGGCGGAGGCAAGAGACTCGCTTGAGTCCAGGAGTTGGAGGTTGCTGTGAGCTGTAATGCCACGGCACTCTACCCAGGGGGGCAGCTTGAGGCTCCGTCTCAAAAAAAAAAACAAAAAACTCATCCATAATGTTTACTTTGATCAAGTGAAGGTATCCCTATTACATGTCTAATATAATAGAAGATTAACTTGACTAAGATCAGAATTTATTATTTTGTATACAGATATCTAAAGTGTGTTGATACTCTGCCCTTTTTGGTGAGTGCAAGGGAGACAGAGTCTTACTTTGTCACCTGTGCTAGAGTACCAGGGCCTCAGACTAACTCACAGCAGAGTGCTAGGATAACAGGCATGAGCCACTGTGTCCGGCCAGATACTATTCCTTTTTTGACCTCAGCATATGCCTATGAACATACTGTTTAAAAAACTGCTAGTTTGTATGCTGTAATTGGGTGAATTGTATGGTATTTTAATTATATCTTAATAAAGCTGTTATATTTTTTTTAAAAATTGATTGAAAAATAGGTATCGTTAGTCTTTTGTGTTGATTTTAAGGATAAGAACTACGTGTTTTTCTTGTTGGGCTGTTTCAGTCGCTGGGTAAGTCGGAGTGCCACTGCACAGCGCAGGAAAGAGCGCCTTCGCCAGCATTCTGAGCACGTGGGGCTGGACAACGACTTGAGGGAGGTATGTAGGCTGCCCTCCTGGGAAGCCAGGAACCGGGCTTATCCAACCCAGCAGGTGTCATTGTGTAGATTCTTTTGTATCCTTTTATAAAAGGTTCAGTTATATTTTAAAGTATTAATCCTTTTTTACTGACATAGCAAAATCTTTTTTTCCTTTTTTGTAATTTCAACACATCTAAACTAAGGCTCTAACACAAGTCTTTCTGTGTACTACATCAAGTAAAAGCCAAGGTAGGATACATTTTTAGTGAGTATGTCTCCTGTATGGAGAAAAATGTACAAGAATTACAGACATTTCTAGGTTCCAAGCACAATTTAATTGTACCAATAGTAAGTAAAGATGTATTTGCCTGTGCTTTCTTCTCGGCTTGTTAACACCATTTTTAAAGGTGTTATTAAACTTTTTAAAGTAAGTTTCTCATGCTTTATTTGTACTCTTTGAAAATAAAACTATCAGGATGCAAATGAATAATTATGAATAAGTTTTTGTTATTTCTTGTGATAAAGAAAACAGAAGACCTGCTAACAGTTTTCTGACCTCAAATGTGTACAAATAAAGCAGAAAACATCGTTCCAGACGTTTATTGTTGTTTGTTAATGTGTGCATACATATATGGTTTTAGCCATTTTCTTAAGACCTGAAGCATCGCCTGTTAGGGCTTTTCTCTGCCCTCCCTGTGCTGTGATACTGTCATGATGCATGCTGTTCTGCTTGTCTCTTTCTCCCTGTCCTTTTCTTTTTTGCTTGTCTGTCATTGGCACGTCTTCATCCTCTTAGCCTTCCGGGGAACTTCTGGTCTGTCAGAACTCCATGGCATTCTGGGAGTGGGATCAGGGCCCACCTCCTCCTGCACGACTTCCTAAAAAATCCTTCTCTGAGTGCTGCCTGGTATGTTCTTTGCCGGAAAGAGCTTTCCCAGATACTCTCCAGTCTCGCCTGTGTTGTCACCTGAGTGATACACCTGTGTGCACGCACAGCGCATAGCTTTAGAACGCTTCACGTCTCCTCGTGCTCGGAGCTTGCCTCTCCATTTTGCCCTCTGCTCCCTCCTGGATTTGGTGCCTTTTTGTGCTGGTGTGCGCTGACATGAACAGTTCTATGCTGTTGACATGTAAAACTGACCGTTCAAATCTAATCAATGAGATCTTTTGTTTTGGGTACCAGACATCAAATTGCTTTTCTTCCAAAGGGAAAAATGTATTAAAAGTAAAGTCCCATTTAGTTAAGCATTTTATAGAAGTGCAAAAGTGATTCCACTTCAAACGGGTTTTCTTTTGCTAGGTTTTATCTCCACACCATTTAAATTTACTAATTTACTCTTTCTGGTCTATTTTACATGTGGTCAGAAAATCCAGTCATCAACATAGAATTTTAGTGCTAAAAGGAGCTTTTGAGGTCATCATGTGCAATGTGACATGATTTGACTGCAGCCCGAGGACTTGCCTAGCATTAAAGGCACACACAAAGGCGGGGTGGGGCCAGGACACCTGACTGCAAGCCAGCACGCCTCCCTTGTGCCCCCCAAACCAGCGCACACTACCCATTTTTCATTTGAGGGCTCAAGTAACTGAGGACTCTTGCTTATATATTTTTCCCTATAATTTCATTTATTTAATTGTGCAGTGGCCTTATCTTCACAAGTTGAGCATCAGTTAAGACATAGAATGTTCATTAGAAAATTCAGGGCGAGCCTGTGTTCAGGAGCAGTTAATTCGGTATTTATTAAATAATAGGATGTATTTTCATAGGTAGTTCCCAGTAGTTTGCTGCTTTTTGTCCTTGACAGAAATAAAGGATAGAGTAGTACTAATCTCAGAAGAAATCTGGGATTACTTTCCTCTTTAGAGAAATGGACTTTATTATAAAAACTTTCCTTGTGTAAGGTGTCTCTTTTCCTCCATTTTTCATCTTCAAATACATTTTTTTCCTCCAGCTGCCATTTTCATCATTTTGTTGCTCTGTTTTTGCACCATGCAGAGGCAGCCTCCCTTCCTGCTGTGAGGAGAACCCTCTTGCTACTTCCTACGTCCTTTCTCTGGGTGCCCAGGGAATTTTACTGGTTCTATGGCTCTAGCAGAGATTTTCAGGAGACTGCACATGACCTCATGGGGATCCACTGTTGGCTGATGACTATACCCATATGTGCTGAGTACTTGGTTAAATATGACACTTGAAGGACAGTCCCTATCTAGCTTGTTTTCATTTATATAAAAAAGCACATAAAGTTTATAGTACTTCATTTTTAATCCAGTTATTGACTTTAAAAAATTTTTTCAGACTGGTAGATAAGGACTACCAGACTGGTAGGACTGCACCTGTAGTCCTACCTACTTGGGAGGCTGGGGTAGGAGGATCACTTGAGCCCCGGGGTTTGAGACCAGCTGAGGCAACGTAGTGAGACCCCCATCTCAGAAGAAAAAGTCATTTATATATTCCAGAAAAAAGAAATGCCAAAGGTTTCTTCTCAGCCTCTTGCCTGACCACATGCCTCACTTCTTTTCTTGTAGCCAGTGTGTTTCTTCCTAAGCTAAATTTGATACTTAACTCCTCTAGAGAATTGAGTCTTATTGTGGTTCTACATTTGCATAAGTCTCAAAGATGGAAGAGTTGAGGCTAGAGAAAAAAGAACCCTTTAAACGTTTAACAATTAAAATTTCTTGGCTTGGCGCCTGTGGCTCAAGTGGCAAAGGAGCCAGCCACGTATACCCAAGGTGGCAGGTTCGAATCCAGCCCGGGCCCACCAAACAACAATGACAGCTGCAACCAAAAAAAAATAGCCAGGTGTTGTGGTAGGTGCCTGTGGTCCCAGCTACTTGGGAGGCAGAGGCAGGAGACTGGCTTGAGCCCAGGTGTTGGAGGTTGCTGTGAGCTGTGATGCCACGGCACTCTACCCAGGGGAACTGCTTGAGACTCCCATCTCAAAAAAAAAAATTCTTTTTACTATCCTTTTATTTCTAGTACTTAATATTCCAGATAACATTAGTATAACCTGAAACAACAGGAAATCCAAATGTTCTTTGTAGGAATTTTTATATTTTGCTCTAGATCTTAGGTTGATTTGTCTGAAACTGTTTTCATTCCTTATATTCATTTAAAAACTAACCTTCAGAATGTTCCTATAAACATGGTTGCATTCAGCTTCTCTGTTAATGACAGTTGTCTCTTGCCTTAATATTCCCTTCTTTCTTTGACCCTCTTAAAAATATTTGAACCAGATGGAAGTCTACATAGTGCTATGGGAAGTATGCCTGCAGAATTCATTTGGTTTTCTTTTTTTTTTTTTGAGACAGAGCCTCAAGCTGCCCCCCCCCCCCCCGGGTAGAGTGCTATGGCATCACAGCTTACAGCAACCTCCAACTCCTGGGCTCAAGCGAGTCTCCTGCCTCTGCCTCCCAAGTAGCTGGGACCACAGGTGTCCGCCACAACGCCTGGCTATTTTTTTTTTTTTTGGTTGCAGCCGTCATTGTTGTTTGGTGGGTCCGGGCTGGATTCAAACCCACCACCTGAGGTGTATGTGGCTGGTGCCTTAGCTGCTTGAGCCACAGGCACCGAGCTGAATTCATTTGGTTTTTAAATCTTTCCTTAAAATTACTGGACTGGAAAAGAAGCAGATTATTTTGTTCATGTTGTCTTTGATCCTGAAGGTTAGGAAGTAGCAGGTAAATTGATTAGTTGAATTCCTAATCAATGGGAATTTTTTTTATCGTACCAGCTTTAGCAGGTTACTTTTCTTCTAAAAGAGAACTATATGAAATGTAAAAACTCCCTTTTATTTAAAGAATGCAAAGGATTTTATGAATCTCTTCCTACAATATCAAGTTCTCCCCTTAAGATAGTGAAGGTAGATTTCATGTATGTGCTGGTGGAAGAGTATAGTATGCTGGCTGGCAGTCTCAGTCTCCCACCTGCAGACACACTTCCAAGATTTTACTATATAATTAGAGCAGTTACTCTCTAAGTATGATCCTAAGATACTTGGACCTTTTGGGGATTCTCTTCTGTGATCCTGTTGTAAACGTAAGGTGTCTGGACAGACATTTACAGGTAGCATACAAAGAAAAGAGGACACATTCTTGTTCTCTTTGTGAGTAGTGATTTTTCTGTTTTAATGGAAATTCACCAACCCAAACTCCAGAACACTGGAGTGGGTTTCTGTGTACTGCAGAGTTGCCACAGACTCTGAAAGTAACACTACAGTCCCACTTTCTCTTGATGATGGAACAAGGCAAGGGAGGGCTTTTGCAAACATGCCACAGGAGTAGGCCTTCTGCATTTGGAGCACACCCTGCTGTTCAGGGTGATCTTACAGCCTTTTAGCAAATAAGCCAAGAGTCACAAAGAGTTGTTAGGCCTGAAGTCATAAAATTAGTTACAACCAGCTTCTAGCACTCTGGATTTTACAGCTGTGACTTGATTCGAGTGCACAGGGTTAGTTTGGAGAGCACTGCCCAAGAGGCTGGAGGTACATCCAGTTTCTTGCTACATGGGAAGTGGGCTCCTGCAGAACCTTGGACACCTAATTGTTTTTATCTCAGCCACAGTCCTGGCTAAATCACTGTCTTGGGTGTTCCCAATTAAACCAAACTAAATGAATCTTACCTTTTTTTGAAAGAGCTTTAACCTGATGGAGTTTCACCTTCTTTTTCACAGGCATTAACAGGTTGTGGGTGGAGTACGAGTGTCCTCTGCCTTTGACCCACTACAAGTTTCCTTGCTGTTACACACACACACCAGCAGCCTTTTTGCATCTTGTTTGTTCTTGCACGTTTGCGTAAGGTTAAGATCAGAAGACTATCTAATGTTTATGCATTAAAAATACTCTCTAATTTTTAGAAATATATGCAAGAGGCACGAAGTTTAGGAAAAAACCTGAGGCAACCCAAATTGTCAGACCTGTCTCCTGCAGTGATTGCACAGACCAACTGGAAATTTGTAGAAGGCTTATTAAAAGAATGTAGAATGAAGGTATGTATTACTCACTGATGCCAAAGGGGACGTGTTCATGTTTACACCATGCGTGAGTCTAAGCTAAGCTGGGTCAACCCCCTTTGAGCCTGTAACTTTCCTACAAAAAAACTTCTGCTGTGGCATTGAGCTCACCTGCTCTTTGCTGAGGTATTAAATCTCCATGGGTTCTTCATTTCCCATAGAATCAGTGACATGGGAGCTCTGTGCGTTTTTTTTTTTTTTAACCTTTTCAGCCATGGCTATCCTCCTCTCCAGTATGGACAGATGTATTAAACCACTCATAAATTGACTCGAAAGTATTTGTGAATGACAATGACTTTTTTGTATCCGTGTATACACCTGCTTTCAACCTTACCTGTGCCCACACATGTGTTTGTATGCCTGAAAGGGACAGGACCTTAGCTCTGGTGTAAGTCTGTGTACATACTATACTCCAGGTCTCCTCTCAGATATCTCTGTTTGTCAGAAATTGCCGTACTCATTGACAAAACTCAAAAACATCATTTTGGTCAATAATTTTTGTTCCTTTTTTTGACACTTGTTTCTTAGGTACCTTCTCTGCATTTTCAATAAATGTATTATTTTCAGCATCAGTATACAGTGGGTGAGGAACTAGAGCAGCGGTTCTCAACCCATGGGTCACGACCCACAGGAACTGTATTAAAGGGCTGTGGCATTAGGAAGGTTGAGAACCACTGAACTAGAGGAACTGCCTAAAAGAAGTAGATTCTCTCTCACTTACATTTTGTAAGGGCTGCTAAGACTGAGGCACATTATCTTACATGAAACCCATTTCCATTTCCTTTCTATTTTTTGGTACATACTCAGGAGCAAGGAAGAGATAAAAGAGGAAGGATGGGGGTGAAAGAGTCCTGGTTCACTCACAATTAGAGTTCTTAAAAAACTTAGAGCTGCCAGGGGCAGCGCCTGTGGCTCAGTGAATAGGGCACCGGCCCCATATACCAGTGGTGGTGGGTTCAAACCCAGCCCCAGCCAAATTGCAACAAAAAATAGCCAGGCATTGTGGCAGGTGTCTGTAGTCTTAGCTACTCAGGAAGCTGAGGCAGGAGAATCACCTAAACCCAAGAGCTAGAGGTTGCTGTGAGCTGTGACACCACAGCACTCTACCAAGGGCAACAAAGTGAGATCCTATCTCTAAAAATAAAAAAAAACTTAGAGCTACCTACTTACATTGTGGTTTTTACCTAAGTGTATTCAAACTAAGCATATCAATATTACATTGTTTTCTTTTTGGTCACCCTCCTTTTCTCTAATCACATAGATGATATTACTCTAGTTAGTTGACCACAGAGATTAACTTTTCCCAAAGTGATTAAAAATATGCAATTAGAGGTAAAATGAAGGGAAGCCAGATCTCCTATTCCAGTAATTGACTTGCTGTTTTTTGGTTTCACTGCTGGGGTAGCTTGTGACCACGTGTATGATATTTTCAGACAAAACGCATGCTGGTAGAAAAGATGGGACATGAAGCAGTGGAACTGGGCCATGGAGAAGCAAACATCACCGGCTTGGAGGAGAACACCTTGATCGCCAGCCTCTGTGACCTCCTGGAGAGGATATGGAGTCATGGCTTACAAGTCAAGCAGGTAACAGTCTCAAGAGGTCCCAGAGACATGGCCAGTTATCATAGGAGGAAAAGGGATGTCAAAAATGGTATGCTCTTGTCCCAGGATAACTAGTAGTGTGCCACAGGCATCTTAATTCTAGAAGATGAAAACATAGCCCATGGACAGGAGGTGGTTTGGGGATCTTTCCTGGTAAGCAGGAAAGGATGAAACTGCACACCCATTGCATGGACTATATCCCCATTAAATGCAGAGACAGAATTCGTTAAATGTCTGCTTTTGGCACTATCCAGAAAAAAATCTGCTAGCCAGAATTAACAGATCTTTACCGTTTTAAGTTATCTAACAATTCAGCGTGAAAAAATTTACATACTCTTTCCTTTTGTCTCTTTAGTCTCCCTTTCTGATCTTTTTCGGATGTACACGTTTCTTTTCTCCTCTCACCCCAATTTTTTCCCTTCTCTCAACTCCATGTATCCAAACATATATAACATATGGATGTACGCAAACACAGTCGTGATGCTGCAGCTTTTTATTGCATGGCTACTAATGTGACCATTGTAGACAGCTCTAATTACAAGTAAGTGAGGACTGAGCTGACATCAGAAATCTCTGGGCCCGCCCTCTGACCTTTTGCGTGGCTGCTTCTCTTTCCCTGGCTCTTGCCAGCCTCCTCAGTGAGGCAAAGACGGCCCTTAGGACACCCGGAGTTAGATGCTCAGAGTGTCACATGGCTTGGAATGCATGAGCTGTGTCACCAAACTTCTAAATTATGGCTGTTTCAATGTGAATGATTATGATGAAAAAATTTTTTTTGATGAATTACTTCTTATGAAATAAAAATTTTTGTATTTTCAGGGGAAGTCAGCTTTGTGGTCACATCTAATTCAGTTTCAGGACAGAGAAGAGAAGCAGGAGCACCTTGCAGAATCGCCAGGTGAATGATCATTGCTTTGATTGTTTCTATAGAACTGGCAGTATTGGACATTGAGAGAATCAATACTGCGCGGCCTTATCTCGATCTCTTTTTTCTCTCTAGCTGAAACTTAGCCCATCTTGCCAGTAAGGGGGGGTGGTAAGGTAGAAGGAGCAATGTTATTTACTTGCTCTGAGACCTGGGAAAAGTTGTTTGACCTTTCTGATCTCCTGCTTCCTCGTCTACTAATAATATTAGCTACACAAAGCTATTGTGTTGATCAAATAAGGCAACATGTGAAAAATCCCCAGCACATCATAAAGGACCACACAAGTATTTCTTACTCTCACCAGTGGGAGGGTATGGTGTATACTGGTTATTTTCTTAAAAAAAAAATTTTTTTTTATGACATCATTAATGATCTTTCAGAGAAAAAAAATACGTATATCTCAATCTTTAGTAGTCTTGAATTCTTCAATTTATGGAAAACATCATATGTTAGAAATGTTTAACCCTTTTTTTAGCTGGTTAGAATTATGTAGAATTAAGCTAAATGTTCCACCTACTGTGTATCTTTCACAAGGAGCTAGCTTTCCTTTATGTAAAATAGTCATCTGTTTCACAAAGAGTAGAAGTAACAATGGAAAGTTAAAGAGATGAAATGTTTTATACTGAGCCAACCATTTGGGGACCTTTTCTAAAATTATGGATTATTTTAAACATTCAGAAATATAAAAAACGTAATAATTTTAAAAACGCATAAGCCAACCACTAGCTTACGAAATAATGGCTGGGCATGATGGCTATAATTGTGCCATCTCTGCTCCTTGGGGTGGTGAGGAAGGAGGATAGTTGAGCCCAGGAGTTCAAGGCGGCTATGAGGTATGGCTGTGCCCTTGAATAGCCACTGCGCTCCAGCCTAAGCAACATAGTGAAACCCTATCTCTAGAATAATATTATAAAAATAATAAAAAGGCCTTGAAAACATGATTGAAACACCTTGTGTTCATACCTACTTCCATTTCCCTCACTGCCCCAGAGGAGACTACCCTCACTATGGTGTTTATTGTCGGAAACCTAATTTCTAAATTTATTTAATCAGACAACTGGGAATGTGCGTTTGATACTACATTGCACTGGAGCTCCTCTAAGCAGAATGTCAAGGTTCTACTGTCCCAGCCTGTAGCTGTATTTATAGATTCAGATCAAGTTTAAAAGCATTCTCTAGCATCCATCTCCTCTGCCTCATTTTCTCTTTAAAAAAAGCAATACTAGATTGGCATATGCCCTGAAACTAAAGTTCTAACAGAAAATATAGCTATTTGGACCATAAGACCACAACCAACTTACACCAATCAGAAAAAAAAAAATAAATTTACAGGAAGAAATAGCCATTTGTAGGGTGGAAATACTGGAAAGCCACCCTCAGTTAAGGCAGGGAGGTGGAAGCATTTGGTTCTTACTCCAAATGAGGCATGTGATTATGTCTAGCTCTTCAGCAAGTCTTTTACAAAAATAAGTAGAAAAGACAGGCTCTCACTGTGTCACCCAGGCTAGAGACCGGTGGCACAATTATAGCTCACTATAGCCTTGAACTCCTGGGCTCAAGCAGTCCTCCTGCCTCAGCCTCCCAAGTAGCTGGGATTGCAGCACACATCATGCTTGGCTTGTCCAGCTATTAGAATGGGCAGCTGCTGGACGACACGGGCAGTTTTCATGGCTGTGTCTATCCAAATGTTCAGTGGTTCACTGCGACACTTGGCTATTTGGGGAAGTCAAAGCTAAGGAATATAAATGGCGTCACACAGCTCACAGCAACCTCCAGCTCTTAGGCTTAGGTGATTCTCTTGCCTCAGCCTCCCGAGTAGCTGGGACCACAGGCTCCTGCCACAACACCCAGCTAGTTTTTGTTGCAGTTTGGCCAAGGCCAGGTTCGAACCCGCCACCCTTGGTATATGGGGCCGGCACCCTACTCACTGAGCCACGGCGCTGCACTCTGTGAATTCTTAAACCTTGCACCCTCAGACAAGGTTCTCCTACTAAACTATGAATGGATTATTAAATAATTTGGCGGCTCGGCGCCTATAGCTCAACCGGCTAAGGCTCCAGCCACGTACACCTAAGGTGGCGGGTTCGAATCCCCAGCCCGGACCCACCAAACAGCAATGATGGCTGCAATCAAAAAATAGCTGGGCGTTGTGGCGGGCGCCTGTGGTCCCAGCTACTTGGGAGGCGGAGGCAAGAGACTGGCTTGAGCCCAGGAGTTGGAGGTTGCTGTGAGCTGTAATGCCATGGCATTCTACCCAAGGGGACAGCTTGAGGCTCTGTCTCAAAAAAAAAAAAAAAAAATTGACAGGGGGTGCTTGTAGAGTACAGAAAAATGTGGAAATGTTACTTTAAGGAGTTATTCTGGATCTAGCCCAGGGAGTTTTGAGTCATTCTTCAGTCATCCTACCTTCATCAGAAGTTTGCTTTTAATGACTTATCTACCCATAGACTGTATATGGTTCTGTAAAAATAATATATACAGTCTCTGCCCTCTACAAACTTGCTTTCTATGCATTAGCATTGATTTAAGCTGATATGCAATGGGAATTCCTCTAACCAAATAGTTGAATCCACACATCTTGTCTGGCGCAGTGGCTCACACCTAGCACTTGAGAGGCTGAGGCAGTAGGATTGCTTGAGCCCAGGAGTTTGAGGTTGCAGTGAACTATGATGATGCCACTGTACTCTAGTGCAGTTAACAGAGCAAGTTCCTATCTCAAAAAGAAAAAAACTTATGAGTCTATATCAGTGATGTTCAACCTTTGGGCTTTTCTGTGCCACTTTGGAAGAATTATCTTCTTGGGTCACACATTAAATACACAAACATTGATGAAAGCTGATGGGTTAAAAAAAAGAAAAAAAGGTCTGTGCATAATTTTCACTGTATCTGCCACCACATACAGTAAAAAGCCCTCACCTAGTCCACATGCAGCCTCTAGGCTGGAGGTTGGATCTGCCTACAAGGACAAAGCAACCTATTGCACTTGAATATTTTGAATTAAGAAATAGTAATAGCACACAAAACTGGTAAGGAATCAGGGGGATTCTGGGCAGAGCCCCAACTATGTAGTAAAACCACAGACAGATCTATCTTTAGCTGCTCTTCTTTCCTCTCCTCCAAAGTCTTAACTGTTCAGAAGATACTGACAGTTTTTACCTCTGAAGTGTCTTTATTTTGTTTTAAAATTTATTTCAGATCATTATGAGGATTCAAGCAATTAGGTTACAGTGTTTGCATTTGTTAGGTAAGGTCCCTGTTGCAGTCGTGGCCTCTCCCAGGAAGGGCATCACAGACCCTTACATTGTGCCCATCAGCCCCGGCACCCACATGCCTTTGCAGTCTCTTCTCTCTCTGCAGGACAACAGAGAGCCCTAAACGCCAAGAGACTTAGATTCCCAGAGAAAGGCCTTTATAGAAACACACTGGTGGGAGAGCAGCAAAGCCCAGCCTCCTTGCCTTGAACTGGACAAACCTTAAAGGATAATTTATTGTCCAGAACTCCTGACTATGAAAACGTTGAGGCTGATACTTTGCTTATAATACATTCTTGGTTGATTTTACCCTTTCTCTAAATTGTATCACCCCTCCTCCCACTTTTTTTTCTTTCTGGAATTGCTTTCTTAATAAATCACTTGCACAAGGCGGGGAAAGTTACAGTAATAAAAGGAAATAGTGGGCCGGGTGCAATGGCTCACACCTGTAATCCTAGGGAGGTGAGGTGGGTGGATTGCTTGAGCTCATGATTTCGAGACCAGCCTGAGCAAAAGTGAGACCCCCATCTCTACTAAAAATAGAAAAACTGAGGCAAGAGAATTGCTTGAGCCCAAGTTGGAGGTTGCTGTGAGCTATGAATCCATGGCACTCTACCCAGGGTGACTGCTTGAGACTCTGTCATACACACACACAAAAAAAATAGTGATAAAAGTATATATACACTGCAAAAAAAAAAAGGCAGTTTTGGGCAGTGCCTATGACTCAAAGGAGTAGGGCTCTAGCCCCATATACCAGAGGTGGCAGGTTCAAACCTGGCCCCGACCAAAAAAATAAAAAGTATATATACAGTCCTATAGAGAGAGAAGAGAATTCTATTCTGGCTGGAGTAGAAGTCATGGAAACCTTCTTAGATTTTAAGGCTGGGCATGATGGTTCATGCCTATAATCCTAGCCCTCTGGCAGGCCAAGACGGGTAGATTGCCTGAGCTCACAGGTTCAAGACCAGCCTGAGCAAGAGCAAGACCTCCTCTCTAAAAATAGCCCACTGTTGTGGTGGACACCTGTAGTCCTAGCTACTCAGGAGGCCGAGACAAGAGAATTGCTTGAGCCCAAGAGTTAAATATTGCTGTGAGTTGTGACAGCACTCTCCGGAGGGCAACAAATAAAACTCTGTCTCAAAAAAAAAAAAAGAAAGAAACCTTCTTAGATTTAAAATCTCTAGATGAATGCTATGGCTTCATTTCTTCTTCTTCTTTTTTTTTTTTTTTTAGAGACAGAGTCTCACTTTGTCACCCTCAGTGGAGTGCTGTGAAATCATAGCTCACAGCAACCTCCAGCTCTTGGCTTAGGGGATTCTCTTGCCTCAGCCTCCTGAGTAGCTGGGACCACAGGTGCCCGCCACAGCACCCAGCTATTTTTTTGTTGCAGTTTATGGCTTCATTTCTTAACCCTTAATCTGCCTTAGAGGCTTCTAAACACCTTTCCAAAGTCAGCAGTAAACTACCATACTATTTTTTTACGGCCACCATAATAATGCACTAAAAACTGAATAACTTAAACAACAGAAATGTATTGCCTCGCAGTTCTAGAAGATAGAAATTAAAAATCTGGGCAGCACCTATGGCTCAAAGGAGTAGGGCACCAGCCCCAAATGCCGAGGTAGTGTGTTCAGACCCAGCCCCGGCCAAAAAAAAAAAAGAAAAGAAATGCAAAATCACAGTATTGGCTGGGTTCCCGCCCTCTGAGGACTGTGAGAAAGAACCAGTTCCACTTCTCCCTCCCAGCTTCTCGTAGGTAGGGCGTTCCTTGGATGGTAGATGGCATTCTCCCTGTGTCTTCACATTGTTTTCCTTCTGTTTGTCCCTGTGTCCACATTTCCTCTTTGTATAACAAGGCTACCAGTAAAATTGGATTTGGGCCCACTGTAATGACCTCATCCAAACCTGATCATCTGCAGAGACCCTGTTTCCAAATAAAGTCATGGAATTTAGAGCTACTGGTAGGGGCAGGACTTCAGCATCTTTTGTAGGGACACAGTTCAAACCACAGCATCTACCATTGCCCTAATTCAGTGTCATCATCCACTTACTGTATTAGCAGATGATTTCCAAATTACTCTCTCTAGCCCTAGTTTCTGGATGTCTAGGAACTGAGCACAAACTCGTTATCTCAGTATTTCTTCCTCCTGTACCTGTCAGACCTCCTCTGTTCTGTCTTATTTAATGGGATCAACACCCTCCTCTCAATCAAACTAGAGGCCAGAAAGTCATCTATAATGAGTGGAAAGCCCACAGAACATGACACCAGAACACTCTGTCCCTTACACGAGTGTGCAGTTTCTTAACCTCTTTGAGCCTTAGTTTCTTCATTTAAAAAATTAAGATTTAAAACCTTCAAAGGATAATTATAGTAAGTTGAGATAGTATATATTAAAACAATATTTATGTCTCTCATCTCTGCTCCTTCATGAGAGGGACCCACTTTTAACTCTCTTTGGAAGTGCTATAAACTTTCTCTTTGTTCTTCTTAAATAAAATCTCTTTTTGTTATCCTGAAAATAAAATAAAACAGTATTTAATATTGGTTGAGTTTTTTGCTATTAGAATGAATAACTAGGCTCAGCGCCTGTGGCTCAAGTGGCTAAGGCGCCAGCCACATACACCTAAGGTGGCGGGTTTGAATCCCCAGCCCGGGCCCGCCAAACAACAATGACGGCTGCAACTAAAAAAATGGCCAGGCATTGTGGCGGGTGCCTGTAGTCCCAG
>CAUYTI010003669.1:0-29320 GCA_963575145.1 Galago senegalensis
AAACAAAGACCATATGATTCTCTCAAATGATGCAGAAAAAGCTTTTGATAATATCCTGCACCCCTTCATGATCTGAGCACTTAAGAAAATTGGTATAGAAGGGACATTTCTTAAACTGATAGAGGCCATCTACAGCAAACCTACAGCCAATATCGTATTGAATGGAGATAAATTGAAATCATTTCCACTCAGTTCAGGAACTAGAAAAGGTTGCCCATTATCTCCCCTGCTCTTTAATATTGTAATGGAAGTTTTAACCATCGCAATTAGGGAAGAAAAGGTGATCAAGGGTATCCATATAGGGAAAGAAGAGATCAAACTTTCACTCTTAGCAGATATGATTGTATATCTGGAAAACACCAGAGATTCTACTGCGAAACTTTTAGAAATGATCAAGGAATATAGCAGTGTCTCAGGCTACAAAATCAACACTCATAAATTGGTAGCCTTCACATATACCAATAATATTTAAGCTGACAATACAGTCAAGGACTCTATTCTATTCACTATTGAAAGTAGTGTGAAAGTAGATGAAATATTTGGGAGTTTACCTAACAAAAAATGTGAAAGATCTTTATAAAAAGAACTATGAAACTCTAAGAAAAGAAATAGCTGATAACGTTAATAAATAGAAAAACATACCATGCTCATGGCTAGGAAGAATCAACATTGTTAAAATGTCCATACTACCCAAAGCAATATATAATTTTAATGCAATCCCTATTCAAGCCCCACTATCATACTTTAAAGATATCGAAAAAATAATACTTCCTTTTATATGGAATCAGAAAAAAACCTCAAATTGCCAAGATGTTACTCAGAAATAAAAACAAAGCAGGAAGAATCATGCTACCAGACCTCAGACTATATTAGAAATCCACAGTGATCAAAACAGCATAGTACTGGCACAAATACAGACAGAGGCATGGAACAAAATAGAGAACCAAGAGATAAACTTAGGTACGTACCATTATCTGATCTTTGACAAGCCAATTACAAACAACCCAGGTACTTACCATTATCTGATCTTTGACAAGCCAATTACAAACATTGAGTGGGGAAAAGATTCCCTATTTTATAAAGGGTGCTGGGTGAACTGGCTAGCAACCTCTAGGAGATTGAAATTGGACCCACACCTTTCACCACTAACTAAGATAGACTCACTGGATTAAATATTTAAATTTAAGACATGAAACTATAAAAATACCAGAAGAGAGTGTAGGGAAAACACTTGAAGAAATCAGCCTGGGCGAAAATTTTATGAGGAGGAACTCGCAGGCAATCAAAGCAACATCAAAAATACAGTAATAAGCTTCAGCACTGCCAAGAACATAGTAAGGAAAGCAAGCAGACAGCCCTCAGAATGGGAGAAGATATTTGCAGGTTATGTCTCTGACAAAAGTTTAATAACCAGAATCCACAGAGAACTCAAATGTATTAGCAAGAAAAGAACAAGTGATCCCATCTCATGGTGGGCAAGGGACTTGAAAAGAAATTTCTCTGAAGAAGACAGGTGCATGGCCTACAGACATGTGAAAAAATGCTCATTATCATTAATCTTCAGAGAAATGCAATTCAAAACTACTTTGAGATATCATCTAACTTCAGTAAGATTAGCCCACATCACAAAATCCCAAAACCAGAGATGCTGGTGTGGATGTGGAGAAAGGGGAACACTTCTACACTGCTGGTGGAAATGCAAACTAATACATCCCTTTTGGAAAGACATTTGGAGAACACTTAGAGAATGTAAAATAGACCTGCCATTTTATCCTGTAATTCCTCTACTAGGTATATATCTAGAAGACCAAAAATCACATTACAACAAAGATATCTGTACCAGGATATTTATGGCAGCCCAATTCATAATTGCTAAATCATGGAAGAAGCCCAAGTGCCGATTAATCCACGAATGGATCAATAAATCATGGTACATGTATACCATGGAATATTATGTATCCTTAAAGAAAGATGGAGAGTTTACCTCCTTCATGTTTACATGGATGGAGCTGGAACATTTTCTTGTTATCAAGTATCTCAAGAATGGAAGAAAAAGTATCCAATGTACTCAGCCCTAATATGAAACTAGTTTATAGTTTTCATACACAAGCTATAGCCCAATTATAGCCCAAGAATATGGGGATGGGGGAGAGGGAGGGGAGGGGAAGGGAGAGAATGGGTGGAGGGAGGGTGATTGGTAGGACTACACCTATGGTCCATCTTATAAGGGTACATGTGAATCTTTCTAAGTGTAGTATATGTCTTAACACAATAACTAAGAAAATGCCTGGCTATGATAACCAGTTTGAGGAAAATATTTCAAATTATATATAAAAAAAGCACACTGTACCTCATGACTACATTAATGTACACAGCTATGATTTAATAAAAAAAAAATAAAGGTAAAAAAAAAGTCTAAAAAGAAGAATAAAAAAAACTCTCAGAGGAAAGCAGTCCTGCTAAAGCTTACTCTTGGACTTACAGCCTCCAGACATGTAAGACAATAAATTCCTGTTATAACAACCCTGGAAAACTAGTAATATGTATACAGTGCAATATACTATTAGATATTATATGTTTATGATGTAAACTATATTCTAAAATATAATAGAAATAACTAAAATAACTATATTTTATATTTATTTTTATTTTTTATAAAAAATTCATATTCTTCCTTCAAATAAACATTAGACAAAACAGATGTTAGTCAAAGATTTAAAAAAGAAATGACACTAATATTTTTTCCTTTCTGAATTTTCTGATTTATTTATTCATAATTTTTTGCAATAGCTACGACCTATAGTACAATATTAAGCAAAAGTAGTGAAAATGGGAAAGTAATATTTTGCTATTATTCTAATTTGTAAATAATTCAGATTTAAGTGTTATATTGTCTATGCATGCTTATTAAATATTTATTTTATTTTATATATATATATATACACACACAAATGCATTTAGATATATATTAAATACAGGTAGAAAAAAATCTACCATTAACGATATTTATTTTCATGTTTGTGGATACAATGGCATTCAGATCTTCATTGCCTCAAAGGTATTGGTCAATTGTTGGCATTAACAATAAAAATAGTAAGATTTGGGGTGGTGTCTGTGCCTCAAAGGAGTACGGTGCTGGCCCCATATGCCATTGGTGGCAAGTTCAAACCCAGCCCCGGCCAAAAACTGCAAAAAAAAAAGTAAGATTTGTTTTTAATAATTTGCAATATAATAAAATATAACCTGTTGATTCTGTTTTTATGGTGTTTCTAAGAATGATATTAGATATATTTTAACCAAATTAAAGATATATCTTTAATTAAGTAAATATATTAAAAACTTTTTCTCTTGTATTGAGATTAAAATTCTCCTAACATATCCCTCAGTCTTGTTTGTAATTTTTTTCAATATTATAAAATAAAATCGATATAGGATGAGCAAAAACATGATCTGTGTATTTCCATATCTCTATTATTGCCTCATGTGACTTGCCCATCATTCCAACTGAGGCAGAGTTATTACTGAAATGTTTTGCACTTTAAATTCTATACAACTGTTGAAATTTAGTTTACATGAAATATTTACTTACCTATTTATCACTAAGGCTAGGTTATACAAATAAAGAGGAGGTAAAGAAATATGAACATAGAAAATATGATAAGTCCTTTGTAAGGATAAATACCAGAATGTAGCTTAAATGTGTGTGTGTGTCTGTGTGTGTATATATGCTTGTGATGTTTTTCTTAGTCTTTGGTGTAGCCTACATTTTAAAAGAAATTCTCATTAAATAAATTAGTTTACAATTTTTACCAGTTCTTTGGATTTGTGTTCCCCAGTACATCTTTATTAGAAAGCTGAGATGCTGTCTGTGTACCTTCAGTCTTTACTTCATTAAAGAGGAACTCCAGGCACTATCTTCTATCCATAACCATCTATTTAGTAATCAGGATGAGTTCACATATATGGGTACCACAGCAGCTTAGAAAATTGCTTCAGCTGGGTGATCTGTAAAATTCAGGAAAAGTATCGGAAACTATTTTCTTTTTTTAAACATCTGCATCAGAAATACTATATTTTGGTTGGAAATTACCTTATAGCTGGAAACATGATTCATGCAAGTTTGTTCTAATAAATTCAAATTTATAATTTAAAAATATGGAATACAAGAAATAAAAATTACATAAAGTAAAATCCTTTACTTACTTCCTAACAGCTTCTAATAATGAAATATCCTCACTTTGACATTCCTCTAAATAAAAAATTTAAAAGAAGATGCTCATAGCATTTAATTTTTTGCAACTGCCCCATGGCTAACATTTTGCATCGATGGTTATATATATTAAATTGGCAAATTAATGTAATAGACTGTACTTTACATATTATAATCATCAGGATTATATGAAGTAATGAAATGATGCTGGGAATCCAAAGGTGAGTTTTATATTTCTAGCTTTATTTTAAAACCTCTTTGCGTTTGGGTTTTATATTCTTCAAATGTAAATGATACTATTATCTCTGTGCCTTAAACTACCTCTGATAATAAATAAATGTAGGAAATAAATACAGGTAATAAATAGGAAATCTCTTCACAAGATAATTTCAGAATGTGAGATATTGTGTATTTTCTAGATATTTAGTAAAAACCTATCAACATACAGTTCTACATTTTTTAATGCTGTACAAAGTAGACTATTTCCTGTCACCACAATGGGAAGACAATCATAAGTCTAATTGTCAATAACCACAATAGCCACCCTTTGTTATTTACAAGGTGTCAGGCAATTTGCTTTTACTTTGAAAATGTAATTTCATTCCCCCTCATATCAAATCCTTGATGTAAGCACAGTTTTTACCATTTCAGTGATTTTACAAAAATCACAGATAAATTAACTTACTTTTTTCTAGTCACTGCATTTTCAATTTTAGCAGCAGGAGTTTGAACTCAGCTCACCTCTGTTTTATTTCCATACTCATGTGGTAGAAAACAGAATACATTAAGGATAGATCGGCATATAATCTAGGCGAGGTCAGGTGTAATTTACCACCTCTGTGAGAATTACGATCTAATCAGCAGTAGGATGGTTGGGCAGCCTAGGGGATGTCTGGGAAAGAGGAAGTTCATTTTCACTGTAATATTGTCCAAGGAAAGAAATGACAGTTAAAAATAAAATGATAGGATTAGGCTATCGCATCACTGGGTTTGGGGACCAACAGTGTAAGTTGATTCATTCATTTATTAATGGAATATAAATAAATTAGGAGCTAATATTTCCTAAAAACATGGTGAAAGGGGATCCCAGCTCCTGGCTTGGTTCGAGCACTTCTCCTTTCTCTGTTCCTTCTGCACTTGTGTGTACGTGTTCCGACAATCATAGGGCTCGGATTACCCTAGAGAAAGCATCAGAGAAGCTCTGTATGACTGAAATAGTTCTCTCAGTGTCTTTGGTTGTAGTTTTAGCCAAAAAAAGAAAATTTTTTAAAAAGCAGTTCTCCTATTTCTTTCTGTTTGATAAACATGTCCCTACAAATTGCATTCATCTTGATAATATCTCCTTAGACTATATTTCACTCTATTACCTTTTTTCCCCTTCCTGGTTGAATATTCTGTCTCCATCTGCCTCACCACCTTCCCTTCATTTTCAATCTCCCTGATGTAGGGTGTTTTATTTTTAACTTTTTCTTTTTTCTTCTAGTTTTTACATAGGCAGGAAGCCTTCTCTAAATTTTATGTAAATGTTTGAACTCTATATCTCTAAAAGGAACTTTTATATTTTTAAAGATTTAAATATATGACAAACATCCTCACGTTGGGGTTCTATTGATCATTTATGTCCCACAAGTAAAAGATTTCATTTATTATTTTCTAGTTTCTTGGCTCACTTTGTGACATTTCTATTTCCCTCAAAAGCACCATATTCTTTTAATCATACTTGCTCAAAATACCTAGCTTCTGTTTTCCCTTCCTTCTCTCTCAATTGCTCTATTTCTATGAAATGTTAACTATTTTTTTTTTTAAGAGAGAGTTTCACTTTGTCATCCTCTGTAGAATGCCATGATATCACAGATCTACCCAGCTATTTTAGAGACAATGTCACATCCTTGCTCAGACTGGTCTCAAACTCCTGAGCTCAGGTGACCTACCCGTCTCGGAAATGTTCACTATTTTAATTTTGATTTTTTCCAAATTTTCTGTATCCTTGTTTTTTCTGTTCCACATATCACCTCTAATACAAAAGTTTGGTTCATTTTTTATGACAGGCCCCTGACTCCAGACTATTTCTACTTTATTTTTCTGTACAGAGCCCAATAAATTGAAACTTGGTATATACTGCTATATCTTTTTATTTTACTCTTGAGATCAGAATCCATTAATAGATTGTCCATTGAGTCAAAAAAATATCTGAGTTAATATTATTCCAGCATGTTCCAAGAGCTCTTTTTTTGTTCCTCTGGATTTTTCAATTCTGTTACACCTCAGCTTCTTTTATATATGCCACTTGATCTTAATCAAGCTAAAGTCCCCATTGCCACTTGCAAGTCCTCTGTATTTTATGTCTGACTGCTTTTTTCAGGCATCTCTCCCTGTTTGGAATATACACTTTCTCTATCTCATCAAAATTGTCAAAATCTTGCTTACTCTTCAATAATTCCTGCTTCAGGTACATTTTCTAGCCTCACACTTTATCCCCCCCCTCCTCAAATAAAAATAAGTTTTTGTATTTCTGACTATGATTGATGTTTGAATTACCTGTGACTAAGGTATTTTGGAACTATTATGGTGTTTTCATTTCCTTTTCTTAATTATTTATTTTTGATCTACTTAATCTTTCCTGCATGAGGCAAAATGAAAGAACTCAGATATTCTACCTGTCCATGTGTGCACATTGGTGATAGATTTCATTGCTTTATTGTTGTAAAATATATGTTAAATTGAAAGATAGCCTGTATGATCTCTGATGAACATAAGGCGTATATTCCAAGCAAATCTACACTATGAAGCTAGAAATTGGACTTAGTATGACTCATTGGATGTAATAAAAATGTGACTTGACTTTTGTCATTTTCTCTTTTTTTAAAGTGTGCCACTTGATGATCGCCCTCTCTTGAGTGAAACATCATCAGGGTCCCATGAATTTTCTCCTAATTCATTAAACGGATGATTCTATTCTTGTATCGATAACAAACTTCCGTTTAGAACCTAAGGCTGTTCTGACCATGACATAAAAGGACATTTCAACCTTAAAGGAGAGACATTGCTAACTCTGCTCCAGTCACACAACTGACCTTTGATAAAGAGGGATTTGTCTGGATTCTAGTAATAATCTTCCTCACTTTCCCCAACTCATCATTTGCCAGGTGGGTTCCTTAGTGTCTGGATCTTAATATGGTAGCACATTCCCTAAAATTGGACTAGAGAAGATAGGAACTCACAGCAAATCTCAGCAAAGAAATATCTTTCCCAATTCTCTCTAATATCTACATTTTATATCCTCTTTGCAGGAAAAGATGCTTTTAAATGTTGAATTTCATTACTAAATATTTGTTTTGAAGATATACATATACAATATCACAGCTGACCTCATCTTCATCTCATGGTATCACTTCACAGAAAACTGCCAAGTGAACAGCTGTTGTATTGACCAAAGCTGTGCTGCTTCCTGTCTCACTGTGCAAACTCTATTGAAACTCATTGTTTCTGAGTCAATAATGCTGTGTGTGTTCATGTGTTAACCTGAGGCTCAAAGCCTAAATGCTAAATAATCCTAAGTGTAAACACCTATACATATATGTAGGTACACACATAAAGACAGACGTAATGATGAATCTGGTAATAGAAGTGATTATGTTATAAACATTATATATACCAATCTGGGATATATATATATATATATATATATATATATATATATATATATATCCAGTTATATATTGCATTTTTATTGACATTATTCAAGAATCTAACAATATTTAGAGGAAGGAGAAATAATAGAACAGAACAGATATCTTGCCAGCAGTCTACGTGTAGATTCAGATATAAATATAGTGTTAAATGTAAACTTAAATTTTTCTAGTTTGAGAATAAATCTAGAACATATCTAGTTTTCCCTTGAAGTCCAAAATTCAGTTTCTGAAGAGTAATCATTATATTACTGCAATGGGGAGGACACTCACTATGGGGATTGTGTGGACCATTTTATTTTAAATCCTTTTTAAAATACATTTATTTTCTAGGATAGAGTCTCAGAGGAAATATAGTGTACATATTAAAGACAATATGCTTTGTAGAAGGGAAAGAGGGGATTGTAATTTATCTTTATGACTTATATTCTTTGTATCTTCATCTTGACCGAGATACTTACACTCTTCAAAATGTAGTATTCTTATTTGTCATATGGGATATTAATTTATTACCCATTTTTAGGTTTACCTTTAAAGTTAAATGAAACAGTCCATTTAAAATGGATTATTTTTATTAATAAAAATAAATATTATTTGTTTGTATTAATTATAATCACATATGCAAAGTCTAAAAATAGACAACAAATAGTTTTATTGTGGGAAAACGTTGATAAGAATTAATAGTATCATATACATATCCTAACACAAATGACTGGTACATTGCCTTAAATCAACTATCTGAATCAGTTTTTCTGTTACATGTAAGGAAATCATAAACCAAAGAGGTCAGTTGCTACATAGTGAATTAGATACTAGGGCATGCATTTGATTTAAAATTTATTTTTGTATTCACTCATTGCATTATTACTCATATGAATGTCAATTTAGCTGCTTTGATTCAAGAATAGTATTGCTGCAATCTATTTCAGCATATTAAGATAAATTCGAATTCTTTTAGCACAAGCCTTTTCCAAAGTGTTTACATATACACGTGTGTGTATGTGTACACATGTAGGAAAAAAAGAGTGAAAATATACAATTCAGAGCAGAATAGACTAAGGTTAATATTAAATCATACAATGTATTGGATGAAGATGGTGTAAGCAATCATGCTCTCCATTTATGCCTATCATCAAATTTAATAGGCCAGTAACAGATAAACAGCTGAGCAGCACACAGAAAGACACTAAACAATTACTAGTGGGTGTGGATAGGGACAGAATGATATTGAAACTATTTTTAAAACCAGGTAGTAAAAATTACATAGTAACTTGCATATGGGGCCATAATTTTATTATTAAAATATATCTAAAATAAATACTCTGACAGTAAGAATCCCCCCAAATTGGTAAGGAACACCAAATTAAAATCAAGTAGTATTATATTATTATTTTGGTTTTAGGCATGTTCCCTTTGAAGTGAATACATGGTAAGCATAAAGCAATACACACAAAAATAAATGTAAGGGCCCTAACAGAGTCGAAAGTCTGAACTAGAACTGAAAATGGTACTCACATATTTATTTTAGAACATAATGGATGTCCAAATATGAAATTTAAATATTACATGTAATATGAAACATAAATGATGCAACTCTTAGTCTTTAAATTATTACTCCTGTGTAAACCAATGAGATTACCTAAACTTCCAGTAATATAATGTCATTTTGCTCTATTGTATGGTGACCTCGCTGTGATTTCTCTATGTCATGAAATTTTCCAGACTCTGTAAGTGGTACTGCAAGTGTTCCTGTAGCAATAGAAGGAACAGGGTTCATATTTTTTCCTGGATGCTGTATGAATCAGCTTTCGAGTTTAACAATGGGCAATAAGAGCTTTAAACGCCAGTAGCTTACAACAAATGACTTTTATTTTTGTCTGCAAATCTGAGAGCTAGCAGTGATAGTTGCACTCTAATCTGAGAGCTGGAGGCACATAAACTCCACAACTTTTATTCCAGGAACACAGTTAAGTAAGCAGTGGGTGTAGAATATTATTATTCTCTGGGAGGAGGGGAAGGCAAGGGGTTAAGTCAAACACTGAGAGACATTCAAAGCCTCTGTTCAGATGTGGGATGTGTCACAAGCCCTATTCCAAGAGCTGAAGCAACTCACCTAATAAAGCTCAATATCAGTGAGCAGGAGACGACAGAGTAAATATTTGCTGAACAATAATGCAATTGATCATAGCGAGATAGTCAGAGCTGAAGGACTGCTTTGACAGAAAGGCACCTGGAGCATATTGGATATTTCGCTAGTGCTTGCCAAATAAACTAAAGGCAGATAAAAGGAGTTTTACTGCCAATTAATTGGACAGGATTATGCCTATTCTTTTCTGTCTCATGGTGATATCATCTTATTATTTTTGAAAACTCTAATTCCAATTACAGAGTTATTGCTGTCCATCAGTCCAATTTATGTTATACTCACCAATTTTCTATAGCAAGCAATTTTTATAGCACATCTCATTTCTCTAACTTCCCAGGAATGTATTATAAATGTTGTAATAAACATTGCTAACTTGTAAAGAATTTTCACTGGCTAAGAGGAAGTATTACCATAGGCAAGGTCTGCTTCTTATATATGATTTAATAATAGACCACCTAATCTTGACCTGAGTCTAGGTAAGTAAAAACAGATAAAATTACTGTGTGCAAGCTTATCAAACCACATTAATGTTCTTGTAATAAATGTACTTACTTCCCTATTAAACTGTCACTGTGGCAATCCTGTCATGAATCAGCCTGCTGATTATGTAGAATTAACTTGGTTACTGAATATTCTTTGTTATTAGATGAAATTGGAAAATATTATGTCCATACAGAATTCACATACAGAATTACACAATTTGAACAGCAGATTTGAGTATTTGGGGAAAATATGACAGTATGATCTGTGATTAACAAAATGGATCAATAAATTCTTAAGAGAGATAAATGTGTTTATCCCCAAATTGTACCTGACTGTATTATATATAGAATTTAAAATGGAATGTTAATAGCTATAAGATGCTCCAAAGTTTATTTAGCTCAGAGGTACATAAAATTCTTCTATAAAGAGCCACATAGTAAATACTTAAAATTTCATAGGCCGTATGATCTCTGTTTGAGATACATAATTCTGCACTTGTAGTTTGAATGCAGCAAAAAATAATATGTAAATTAAGGGTTGTTTCAAAAAACTAGTGTATCATGGTACATTTCAAAACTCTTAAGAAATGAATATAACTGTGATGGATGTGTTACTTAGTTTAATGTAAGCATTTCACAATGTTTAATGAAGCAGTACCCTGAACCCCACAAATGCATCAATGTACAAATTTATAATTTAATAAAAAAATAATTTTAAAAAGTTTAGTGTATCACAAAAATAGTAGGCAGGCTATACTGGGGCCATGTGATTTGTTGAGCCCTGGTTGGGTCTACTATGTTTATTTATCACATAAAGACACTGAAAAGGATTTGAGATTATATGTCATAAATATTTCTGCTACTTTCACAATTTGTTGAGGATTATACATCCCATAGATATTAAATATGTCTTTAGAACCCAGCAGTCCTAAGTCCTGTTTGAGAATCCACTAACATATCATATCATATGTCTTGGAAATTCATACCTTGATTTTTTAAGTATAAATACATTATTTGAAATCATGATGCAGCAGAAATATTCATAACATTCTCTGTGACCAGATTTTATATGTATATATAAAATACAAGTATACATTCACCAGATTTTATACAAGTATACACTCACCGAAGCACCTGCCATGGTCCCACAGCATGGTGAGGCACTAGCATTAAAATTATTGTGACATATCCAGGTGCCCTCCGAGGTTCTGCTGCTGGTTGCAGTCCTACAAAATATTTCAGTGCCCACCAAGTTCTTCAAATTTGGTGGGCACTGGCCAAAGTCCCACGAAATTCTCTTCTGCCCTCCTGAATCACGCAACCCACCTAGGCTTCGATAGAGGTCCCACTACTCACACATCCACTACCCCCGTGTTTTCTACATGTCCCAGTGGCCCCTCACCTGGGGGCTTGGCAGTAAGAGTGTCACGCATTTTGGCACACTCCATCACGCCCTGCACTGCGACACCGTCACGGCACTGCCCCTGCACATTACCACAGACGGGATTCTGGAAGCTGCCCCACCACCTCAGTGTGCCACCCTTTCCCCTGGAAGTGAGCAGAGTGATATCCACAGCCCTGAAATCTGGAGCTATCGTCTAGATAGCCATACACAGCTCCACAGCTACCACTTCAGGAAGATCCAAATACGACAAATGTCTAGACTACTTGCCTCTTGGGAGTGAAATCACCAAGACCCCTGTGTGAAGTTCCTCCAGAGGCAGAGAGTGAACCCACCTCTCTAGATGAATAATCCTCAGCTTGGCTCAGAGAGTGAGAACCACAGTGGACCAGAATGAGGCGGGAGAATAGCTGTGCTATACAAAAGCGCTACTTCAGTACTTCTCCTTTTCCTCTCTAAACAGGAGAGTTTCCAGCAAAGGAAAACAGTTGTGCTACAAACCTGTCTTCCCTGAGCTTAGAGAAGAGGTTTCACTTGAGAAGAAATCATCAAAAGAATTCTGGCACCATGAAAAACAAAGTTCATTTGACCTCAAAGGATCACGATAGCTACAACCAAAAGGAAATTGTCAAAATGCCAGAAATGGAGTCAGAATATAAATGTCAAACAAAATTAAGGGGATTAAAGATAAAGTTGAAAACCAATACAAAGAAGCCAAAAAACATATTTCAAGACATGAATGAAAAAATGAAAAACTCATTAAAGAGACAGACAACATAAGAAAGAATATGATAGAACTTAAAGAAATGAAAGAGTCATTTAGAGAATTACAAAATACAGCAGAAAGCTTTAGCAAAAGCCTAGACCTAGCTGAAGAAAAATGTCTTATTCCTGAATAAACTGCTTCAAACTAATGTAATTAGTCAAAGGTGCAGAAAATGAGAATAAAGAACAATTAGTTATAAACTCAGAGATATGGGACTGTGTAAAGTGAGCCAATATACTATTTACAGGTATCCCTGAGGGAGGAAAAAAATTAGGGAAAATATATTTGACAAAATTATTGAGGAAAACTTCCTGGTAATGCTTGCAATTCAAATGTATTGGTAAAGGGTGAAATTCAACAAGAAAACATAAGAAACCTAAATAGAACCTCCTGGATTCATAAAGCATTTTCTGCTAGATCTAAGGCAAGAAGTAAACAGTCGCATCTTGATGATACTAGGTGATCATCAAACACAGGTAAGAATCATCTCCCAAGACAGTTAAAAAAAAAAAAAAAAGACAGTTTTTAATCTGACCAAAGTCAAAATGAAGGACAAAATTCTATAAGCTGGAAGATGAAACCAAATCTAACCTACAAAGAATACCTCATCAAGCTGACAGTAGACTTCTCAACAGAGACCTTAAAGCTAGAGGGATAGAGCCTTATTATTAGTCTTCTTAAACTGAAAATCTGTCAGCCAAGAATATTATAAGCTGCAAAATTAAACAACAATAAAATAGATACCCATCAGGGTATAAATCCTCAAATGTTAAAGGCTTTTATAAAACAATAGCACAAGAGAGAAAACAAAGATATCATCGGGCATGACATCATTAACATGATGAACAGAACAACATCCCACATGTTAATAGTGACATTGAACTTTAATGATGTGAATGCTCCACTTAAAAGACAGACTGGTGGAATAAATGAAAAACACAAGTAAGCATCAGCCATCTCAAGGAATATATCTAACCCAAAAGGACTTTGTACAGACTCAGGTAAGGAATGCAAACAAACAAAGAGATTTGGTATAGCATTTTCATACTGGATGAAGTAAACTTTAATCAACAATGGTACACAAGAAGGCAAAGATAATTCTTATAGTATACCAATAAAGAAAGTAATTCTACAAGGAGACATAGCAAACCTAAAACATATGTACCTAACACAGGAGCACTTAGATTCATAAAGCAAATTCTATTATACTAGATCTAAACACATAAATAAATATTAACATCTTAAACGCTTTTGACTTCAACACCCCACTGATAGGACTAGACAGAACAGTGAAGCACTTAATAAGGAAATACTAGACTTAAAAACATCTGTAGAACAAATGGATATAACAGACATATATAGAACATTCTACCTCCAAATGGTTGAATATACATTCTTTTCTTCAGGACCTGGGATATTCTCCAAAATTGATTGTATCTTAGGTCACAAAAAAAAGTCTCATAAAATTAAAAAAAAAATCAAAACCATGCCCTGCGTCTGTTCAGGACACAATGAAATTAAACTGGAAGTTAATTCAAAGAGAAACATTCAAATCTTCACAAAGTCGTGGAAATTAAACAACCACTACTTAATGGTCCTTACTACAATGATGAGATTAAGCTGGAAGTTCAAAGATTCCTCTGACTGAAAGATAATGGAGACATAAGATTTTCAAAATCTATAGGATACAGGAAAAGTGGTCTTAAGGGAAAGTTCTTAGTTTTATAAGCCATCATCAAAATGAAAGAAAGATCACAATTAACAACCTAATCTCCTCTCTCAAGAAATTAGAAAAGGAAAAGCAAGCCAGACCCTAAAACACCAAAAAAAGAAATGACAAAGTTCAGAGCAGTGTTACTGCTAAGCCATAAAACAAACAAACAAAAAATGCTGTCCTTTGAAGTAACTTGGATGGAATTGGAGACCATTCTAAGTGCAGTTTCTTCAGAAGAAAAGAGAAACTCGCAAGTTCTTACTAGTACATAGGACCCAAATAATGAGTATACATGGGAACAGAAAAATAGTAAGGACATTGAAATTCAAGAAGGGAGAAGATTTGGGTACGTGAAGGATTAAAAAATTACCTATTGGGTATAATGTTCTGTTTTGTCAACTGGCATACCAAAAACCCTGACTAAAGCATTATACAACATATCCATATAACAGAAACATTTGCACTCCCTTAATGTTGTGAAATTTTAAAAAGTGTACACTTTGACTAACTTTGAATATGGATTATTTTAAATTGACTGATTACTGAAGTCTTAAACCACCAAATGACTTCATGTACAACAGCAATGGGATGGAATGACTGGGAAAGCTATATGTTTACAAATTACTCTTTAGAGTTTCAGGGAAGTCCTTTTCTTTCAAGACATTTGATATTTACTGAATAACATCTCTAAAGTACATATTTTTACAACCAATTATCATTGCTAAGCCATATGATATATTAATTTGTGCACTTTTAATTTAATAAAATCAAACAATATTTCTAAGCAATTTTAGTCTCATAAATCTGAATTTATATTTTTGTAGGTTAAAAACATGATATATATGCATTGCTCATTTAAATAGTAGAAAATGATGATTACAGAATATATAGTGTTTCATGCTCTTCACAAAATATTTTAGCTATTCAAACTTTTAAAAGAAATACAATTAAATCATAAAAATCAAAGTGAAGATTATGGCTATACAAATTAAAATTTATTTTATTTTTCTATTTGGTTCCTGTTGGAGTATTTTTAATTTTTAATGGAAATTTAGGTAAACTTTTGTTGGGAAGAGATACTTTTCATCCTTCCCTATTGAGAATTTTATGGCCACCTACTGTATTTCAATTTTTCCCCTTCCGTGATTATAAACAGATACTAAATATGGATCTAGATTTTAAGACTATAAGAACAATTCATAGCTCTCAGTTACAGTTCCAGTATACCCTGAAGGCACATTTATGGAATGTAGTCAAAGTAATTGTCAGGGTGCACAGGATTTAATTGAAACCCTGTGGATTGGTTACTTTCTTAACACTAAGGTCAATATTGTCACCATTCCAAATAAAATGATTACAGAAAATTATATTTAGTAAGCATATTTGAAAAGTAAATCCAGATAAAACAAAATCAGGTTAAGTATTTTGACTGTTGCCTTATCAAAATTGCAAAATGTTATGAGCTTTACTTATTTTACAGAACACTAAATGACTTCAACCTATATATACAATAATAGACAGATATTTCTATTTAAAAATGTAAGTTCATTATTTTGAATGCATTGATTAAAATATTAGACTATATTATGTGAAAATTTGCTATAAGCTTACTGTCTCCTAGATGTTATCCTTGACTTATATTGTGCATAATTTAAATATTACATACATTATGTTCTTAAAATGTCTCCATATAAAATTAAATGATTTGATTAACATATTAATGCTATTTATTTACCTAGTGCTTTTTTTTACTTTGATTATTTCTGATCAAATAATCAAAATTAGAGGGCCGTGCCTGTGGTTCAGTGGGTAGGGTGCCGGCCCCATATGCCAAGAGTGGCGGGTTCGAACCTGGCCCCAGCCAAAGTGCAATGAGAAAAGGCCAGGCATTGTGGTGGGCACCTGTAGTCCCAGCTACTTGGGAAACTGAGGCAAGAGAATTGCCCAAGCCCAGGAGTTGGAGGTTGGTGTGAGTTGTGTGAGGCCATGGCACTCTACCAAGGGCAATAAAGTGAGACTCTGTCTCTACCCAAAAAAAAAAAAAAATTTAAATTAAAATGAAAGTTAGGTTTTGACATGAGAAAAAAATGCAGTTTATTTTTTCACATCACACATAGAAATTCATTATGGTAAATTGTAATCCTTAATGTAAACAGGAAAACAGTATGATATTTAAAGACTAGCACAAGAAAATATCTTTACAACCTCAAGATAGGTTAAAAAAAAAAAGAACCACAAAATAATGCACAGCACATGTAAATATCATGATATTTAGTATGCATGTTAATTAAAAGCTAAATAAAGATAGTGAAAAGACAATCTGCATGGAAAAAATGTATTTGGAATCTATTTAAGATGAGATTGAATCTATCTTTAGTAGAAATAGAGTTCTTTGAAATTATTAAGAAAAATATTAAAACCCAAGAAAATAGTGAGCAAAATTATTGAACAGAAGCTTCAAAGTCTTATAATACTAATGAACTAAAAGTGCAATGAAAAAGGCCAGTCAATGCAAGATATTAGATAACGTATCAATGTAATGCAATGTGATACAGCGTAGAATTTTCAAAAGTGGGAGCACAGAGGCCCAACCCCCATTTGTGGGGTTCCAGTGGTGGCACCAAGTGTTTGTTCCACTCAGCTTTTGTTGAAAGCTATTTGCTCATTAGTCCAAAGGGTAAACTGAGGAAGGGAACAAAGACCCCAGTAGTTTCTCTGATCAAGCATATCAGCATCTATTGTTTCTCTAGTAATTAACTTTAAGAGTCTGAGCAATCTTGACAAGTCCAGAACCTAAGCCTTACGTGGGAGCAGCCTCCTGTCCCCCTTATGTGGGACACAGCCTTATGTGTCCATCACATACACAGATTCCTAAGAGGGTGTTAATACCTGTTAGTTCACTGAAGTGTAAAACGCCAATGGTGTAAATCTCATCTGAAGAATTAAGAGGAGAGAGGAATATTCTTCTCATCACCACCACAGAGGTGTCTTCCTCTGTAATAAGGGGTATAAACCCTCCTATCCACATTTCAGGGCTCCAGCTATTCCCTTGATCTCTGACACAGCCATAATACAAATCTCCACAAAGGGTATTTGCTTTGGGTATTGACTAGGCAGGAGATGGCCTAGTTAATGTTTCCTGCTAGGCCTTGTACATAGCATCCCTGTGGCCATTATTCCTGCAGAGTGTTTACAGACCCTGCAGGGGTAATTGCAAACTGTATCCCCACAGGCCAGGCTTCTAGGAAAAGCAGGAAACTTGCTCAGATGAGAAATTTAGCACTGACTGTTTTAAAGGTAAACTTGCTGACTTTCCGTTGTTATATCTCATCCTGGTGATGAGATAAAAATACTGAATAACTAAGATATTTTTGTTTAAAATAGTAATAAGAGATATGAGAAGGGTGGATAAAGCAGGGAATGGAATAGATATTCTTGGAAAGTTTTATATAACATGAAATAGAGTAGGAATGTCTACGTATGGAAGAAAAAAATGGATCAATATTTGAGGGAGAGAAATGAATCAACACTATTCATAACCGGGAGAAGCAGGAACCTGAGACAGCAGCTGGCTTGGCATGTTTGATGATACAAACTGAAGCCAATGTGACCAGACTGTGGTTACAGGTTAGAGGATACAAACTGAAGCCAATGTGACCAGACTGTGGTTACAGGTTAGAGGATAAAAGATGTGGCTTGTCAGACCATGGAAAGTGGAGAACATAGAGGGCATTGGCTTCTCCTACCTTGAGTGAAATAGGAAACATTGGAACGTGTTTGAATGGAAAAGTTGCATATTGAGACATTATTTAATAGAACCATTTTGACAAGTGTGCAGAAAACAGACTTCATAAATTCAGAAGGTGACAAAAAGAGATTATCTTAAAGGCCATTGAAATAACCCATGTAGGAGATAGCTGTGTTGTGGAGCAGAGGGGAAGCAGTGAAATGTGCTCCGAGGTGGCCTGGCATTCAGCTGAGACAGTCTGGAGGAGAGAGCTTGGGGGATTCATTTGAAATCATGAGCAGCCCTGGTACAGAATGAAAGCATCAAAGGATGAGTGTGGAAGGAAAACTAAAATGTAAGGGAGCTGACCATGAACCATTCAAAGAAATGGAAGTTAAGCAAGTGAAAACAGGCAAGCAATCAGAATGGTTTCAGGGCTGAATGGATTCAACTTAGTTGGTTTTGCTGGTTGATCAAATGAGATAAAAACTAAGAACTTTCCTCTAGATGTAGAATGTGGGAGTCATTGGTGACCTTGATGAGGGCAGTTTTGTGGGGGAGCGGGATGAAAATGTAACTGGCATGGATTCAGAAACCTGGGATTAGACCAACCGGAGTGAGAATGGAAAATCCTTTCTTTAATCAAAGATCGAAAGTGAAGGAAAGAGAATGGAGTGGTAAAAGAGAAGAGGTATCACTGAGTGAGTTGTTTTGTTTTGCTTTGTTTTGTTTTGTTTGAGGAAGAAAACCAACATGGTATGCTATGGGAAAGGAAAATTTCAAGAAGGAAGATGACATCAGTGAGCAGAGCCAGGGATTATTTCTGAATACCAAGGAGAGACAAGCTCAAGTGTGCCTTTAATATGTATTTATCAAGTCACAGCATTAATACTACTCTGCCTACAATTAACTTTGTCTGATTACCATGTTAATTCATATTTACAGGGACTGTTTTTCGCTCTCATTTAATAATAACCAATTCATTTACAAAATCAAAGGAAAGGCAGGATATGTAGACACCGATGTCGGAATTCTGGTTAACAAGGTTAATATGATAAAACGAAAGTGTGTCTATGATTTTGTCTGGTTGTTTCAATCTTTCAATGAGATGGGGATGAAGATAAAAGCTGAGAACAAGGACCATGGGGGAGTTTTGAGGACAGAAGATAAAGTATAAGATACACGTTTGTGGGAATGGAAGAGTACACTACACAAACTATAGTATCAAGTCCACCAGCATGAGCACCATCCTGGGCTGAGAGGCAAGGGAGATAAGTCAGTGTGATGGGAAGGTCGTAGGATACCATGTCTGTCAGGTTCTTAGAGAGTCTGATGTAAAGAAGCCCGAGATGACAACAGAAAACTACAATAACATTTTTTAAAAAAGAAAAAAAGTAGAAATTTGAGAGAAAAGGAATATGATAATTGTAAGCCAGGAAACTTAAACTTGGAATGAGAAAAGCAAAGAAATTGAGGTACATAAAGATGTCAGAGGCACAATGGATTGTGGTTTTCTCTGGTTTCATAGAATTAATAAACTAAACAGAATTAGAGAGAGTAATCAACCTTTCCCCCAACTTATATTAATTTCGAGGTTGCCATTTTTTTTTTCAATTTGACCTGACAGAAAATAAATACAATTTTAAAATACAATGAAAAAAAAAATTAGATAAAGAGAGATGGTGGAAAATGGCAAGAGATAGATTAGATAGATGTAAATACAGTAGAACTAAATAAAATAAATCTACAAATCCTATTATAATTTTATTGAAACTCCAAGTTTTGGAGAACAAAACAACCATATAATTTCTTTCAGTCCAGCCTTTCTGCCTGGGGTCTGTGAAAGGCTAGCTGCCTGCCAATTGATGAGACAGGCGCCAGTTTGATGCTGAAGCTGCAGGAACAGAGCTGGATTCTGACAAAGGAATTATATTCTCATTTTCACTGAGCCACTGACATGTCCTCTCAAATAAATATTCTGTGATATCAATAGACACAGTAATCTGTGAAAGAGGCAGCCTGGTAGTGGAGAGTATCAGAATGCCGACAATGAGAGAGATTCAACTATGATACATGTAAGCTCTCCATTACTGATGGCTTTTGAAAATGAAAGTTAAAGTGCAATTGTGTCCTCACTTAAAACTCTCAGGTGCAGATGTCAGGCCGAGAAATGAACATGTTTGTTTAACAAGGAGATTAAACAATTTTTTTCCTCACCTAAGAAATGGAGAAATTAGATGTTTAATTTAAACAGAATACAAAAACAGAAATTTTATTTTTTCGTAGATTGAGCTTCCTTTTCCATCAGTAAAATCCTCCTTTAAAAGGATTTGACAGACCTAGGAACAAATTTGTGATATTAAAATATATGTGATAATATAGTGTGTTTTGAAAAATAACTTCCAAGTCAATATTTAGGTTCTACTTTTCGCTACAAAATCTAAACCATAAAACATGATATAATTTGCATTTTGTCACTGTTGTTGAGACTTTGACATGTAACACAAGAACTGTTTTTGCCCTATTCTAAGGCATTAGCCAATTGCCATTATTTGTGATATAGTCAAGAGGATAATTACTGTAATAAAAATTGTTACTATGATAGGAATGTTTGTCTTGAAATAATATATCATGAGAGGATACTGTCAATTCTCAGCCTTAGGGAAAGTTGAAATCCCACCTTCCAACAGAAAAATGCTTTCCAAGTTCTGCCCTGGATATAAACATCCTGGTTCGGAGATGAGTTTGTGATTTATTTTCACAAATTGAATTTTGTATTCTAACATTTGCCTTACACTTTTAAAGGTGGAATTAATTTTGGACACTCTAGAATTAGTGGGTTTGGGTTTAAATTGGATTTCACCTCACACTACCTTCATCATCTCTTCCAAATGCATAGGAGATGCAAATCCCCACTTTCCCTGATGGTGAGCAAGGCCGTATGAGGATGAACTAGGAAGAAAAAGTCTGCCACTTCTAGGATAAACCACCTCATTGCTGACTAACTCTCTAATTTTGTCTTGGAAATGAACAAGCAGTTGTAACTTCATACAAGTAGAAACTGCCATTTTATTTTTTATTACACATGGGCCATTTTTGTTTGATTTCTCATTCCAAAAAGGAATACTTAGTTTTAGATCAATAAAAATAGAAAAATGCACATGGTATGTTTTAATTTTTGAGTGCTAAATATTTTAGATATTGAGCAGAATTGTGTTGCTATAGACCTGTTTGTCATAAGCCTCCAAACTATATTAGGTGAACTAGAAGATTATACACATTGAACCAAGTTTAATACAAAATAACTAGATTTCTTTATTTAAAATTTATCTAAATCTTTATAATTGTTTTTGTGTCTGCATATCAGGCCAGAAACTTAGAGAAATAAAACAAAGACTAATCTAAAGACACATAATAAACGTACCAATATTTACCACCTTAGTAGATTTCTTTTTCTTCTATGTAAAGCATCTACAATTTCTCAAACCCTCCAGTGTTATGAGTTATGATGTCCCGGATGTCAATACATGAGCCTGCTTAAGAATTCTTGATCATTTCTACATTTCTTTCTTCCCCCACTATAGCATTTTTCATATATAATTTATTTTGTATTATATGTATTGTTTTACTTACAAACTCCCCCGCATGCTCTGGAATCTAACACTGCAACACCAGGGAATTGTGTCAGTATTTAGAGTAGCTCCATCAAGCCCAGTGCTGCGAAGTAGGCCCTCAGTGTATATGCAGTGATTGCTCTACAGTTGTTATGTGTCTCACAGGCAAACAACATGTAGAAGGATTTTTAAAAAAGCAATTCGGGTTTTAGGCTAGTATAGGTGAAGAAAAAGTCTATTCATTATTCTGGGAAGCAAACATATGAGACTGAGATTCAGAGAGGATACTGTCTTACTAAGATTCACCTAGTCAAAACTACAGCGTCTCAGGAGGATTCTTTAGGAATGAGCCTCTTTTATAGAGCACCCATGAGGGCTGAGAACCTCCCAGATATCCCATCTAAATACAACTACATTGGGGATTAGATCTCAGCATATGAATTGGGGGGGGTAAGAACGTTCATTCCATAGCACCATCGTTCCTACTTTATGCAGCAAGCACACTCTGAGCATGATTTCCATACATCTAGGGTATAGTGCAGAAATATTAGCTACAGAACAAGTGGTGACCCATCAGGTACTCCTCAGAATATCTCTGCTATAAATATCAGCATTATTTTTAGATTACTGTCCTCAATTGGGAGATCCTATGAACTTGAGGCAAAACCTTTGACTCTGTGGAAAAAAAAATAAATCATATCTTGTGGTCATTCTTGTGTATAGAAAGTAAGAGAAAATAGTAACATGTCATCATTAAAAATCCCCTCAAAGGTTCTGTATTTCTGGAAGAATTGAGCCTCTCCTTTACAAACTAAAGGCAATTATAGAAGTTAGAGCCCAAAACATTAAGCCAAAGGCTTGGTGCAGGAAGATGAAGATGGTTGGGAAGAAGAATTTGATTTTAAAAAGAAACTCCACTAGTAACGGCAATGCTAAGATTAGCTTGAAACACTCAAGGAGGCCAGAGATTTGATTCACTCACATTGAATCTGCTGTGTTGACTCCCATTTTTATTATGAGACAGACAGTAGAGATCAGAGAATAGAATATTATTGAGTTGGAGAAGGGCCTTGTGATGTTTCATTTTAAGTGTCAACTTGGCTAGACATTGGCACCCAGATGTTTGGTCAAACACAATCTATATGTAACTGTGAAATTATATTTTTGATAGGATTAACATTCAAATCAGTAGACTTGGTGTAAAGCAGATTACCCTGCATAATGTGAGTGGATCTCATCCAATCAGTTAAAAGATTTAAGAGAAAAAAAAAAAAAACTGAAGTAAGGTGGAGGAAGAGGAAATTCTCCCCTGTGACGTCTTTGCACTCAGTGTTGTAATATCAGCTCTTTCCTGAATCTCCAGGTTGCCAGCCTGCCCTGTAGATTTTGTATGCTATCGCTCTCATAAACACATGAGTCAATTGCTTAAAATAAATTTCCCTCTCTCTCCCTCCTCCCTCCTTCTACCCCACCCCCCATGCACACACAGGCACACACACACACACACCACACATCCTATTGTTCCTATTTCTCTAGAGAACCCTAGACTAATACAGGTCTACAGGAACACTGAGGTTGTGATGTTAGCTCTCATTTCCAGCTTTATTTAAAGGAAATGTTTCGGCACTCAAGTACCTGTCTTCTCCCACACCAAATTTTCAACAAGTATTTGCAAGAACTACCTACTTCTTATCCTCATATAATGTTCAGTTTGCCTATGTTTACACCTGAAATTAGTATGGGCAAACAAAAGAAAACTCCTGAAAAAATAGTCAGGACTCCCATTGCAAAGAGACAAGACTTTCACCAAATATCCAGATTTGTATGGTCCAACTTTTGATTCACCTTCTTTGTCCAATCAGGTCTTCAGGGCTGGTATGTTGATGGCCCAGACTGACTCAACCTCACTGGGTTCCATTGGTTTTATGAGTTTCAACCACAAACTATTTTTTCAAAGTCCATGGCATAGACAGTGAACTCTGCAGCTTCTGTGCCTGGAGAGCCACACTGCTCATCAGAACTTTCCCACCTTTCCTTATTTCTCTGAATTTCAAAATCACTGGGGGTATTGAAAAAGTCTGGGGCTCACCTGTGCAAAGAATAGGCAAAGAAAAATATAGTTGTTGAGAGTAATATTTGGCCACCCCTCCAACTGCAAATAATTGCAAGCTGCTTCAGATTAGCCCAGGATACTCTGGGAGGTGGTACCTTCCAAATATCTCTAGTGGATAGAATAATTGGGCTAATGGAAAAGAAACTTTGTAATTCCCATTGACCAACTTTGAATGCCTTGTGGAAAATAAAACATTATGCAGCAGGTCTGCAATTTTCTCTTTATTGTGTGGGCATGCCAAGGAAATAGATAACTCAGTAGAATCTTCTAGGTTTGAGGGATCATCTCCTTCTCTTTTTTCTCCTCCTCTTCTTTTTTCTACTTATTTTTTCTTTTCCACTCTTTCTCCTCTTCCTTCTTCTCCTCCTTCCTCTCAATTGGAATTACGCAGACTGTGTCCTGACTCTCTGATTCTCCTGGAGAGAGAGAAGAACAGTCATCAATAACAAATGCTGATAGCAGTGAAACAACATCAGAGGACGTTTCCTGCTCAGGACAGAATGCTGCACCTTTTCCTCATGCTTTCCAGTGATCTGCATGTTCACAGAAACTTTTCCAGTCACAAAATATATTAACAATTCCTGAAAATACTGTCTTTTTAAACTCCTTCCAAAATGCTCTCTTGATCCACTTTTGAGGTTGCTTCACCAGCTGATTCTGTCCACATGACAACAATTTCTTCTGTTGGGCTCTTCTACTCAAGGGACACAATGCTCCCACTTAATCACCCAAGAACCAGGTACTCGACAGCTAGAGACCACTATGTTCCAGGGCCAAAGAAATTATTGAAGTTCATCAATTCCTAGGAAGCCTGATAAGCTTAGCAAATTCCAGCACTCTTTCCAGAGATGAGCTGTCCTCAGTAGCCCCAGTTTTGTTTTACAATTTCCCCAGGCACAGTTCCTTGTGTGGCCCTGTCTGGATCCCTGCACTGTTTGGGGGCTCTCTGTAAGACATTGTTCTCCCTTTCACCTACCCTAGTGCCTGTGTTCTGTCTCACAATCAAAAGACTCTTTAAATCTTACAAGATAGCATGCTAATGAAAGAGAGACTAGGAAAGAACTAGTATTTTTCACAGTGCTTATTTATATATTGCTTTTAGCAGGAGATATCTGCTCTCTGTCCAGGAGAGCTTGAGATAAACAAATAAACAAACAAATAAAAGCAAAAGCAGTGCCTGACTCCTTGGAATATTCCTCATGTAGTATGTAACTATTATAAAATGGGAATGTTTCATAACTGAGATGGCCTCTTTGTAAGTGACATGAGCCTACCACATAGAGACCTCATCTGTCCATCCAGGCTACAGATGTTGTAAGAAATGGTCAAAGGAACAAAACTGATGGTCTATTCTCTTCTGGCTTCGCTAGTCTCTTGAAATTATTAATAAAATTTGACACTTGGTCAGATTTCTGATTTTTGTGATTCTCATTGGGCAGCTCAATACTTGATGCTTTCTCTTTCTGAGACCAACAATATATTTAAGAATAGTCTTAAAGAAGAATGTATCATGTGTGTTTTGTATAAGAGTTCCATTATTATAACAGAGAATAAGTTTCTATCAAACAAACTCTCTCAAAAATAACAATGAAAAACTCTGGTAAGAATATAAGAAGCATCTGAGAGTGTAGAAAGTTAAGAAATACATGTATATTTTTACAGGTTGACATTTACAGGAAATAATAAACACAAAGTTACTTTTCTGGGGCCAGGTGCAGTGGCTCACACCTGTAATCCTAGCACTCTGGGAGGCAGAGGCAGGTGAATTGCTTGGAGACCAGCATCAACAAGAGCAGGACCTCGACTCTAAAAAAATAGCCGGGCGTTGTGGCAGGTACCTGTAGTCTCATGTACATGGGAGGCTGTGGCAAGAGGATTGCTTGAGCCCAAGAATTTGAGGTTGCTATGAGCTACAACATCACATTACACTAATGAGGGGGGCAAATAAGACACTTTCTTAAAAAAATTGTATTTCTGATTTCCTTTTAGTTTTACAGCTATAACTATGAAAGAAGCCTTAGCTGTAGTGATGGAGTAAGTTTCCTAAATCATTCATGGAAAGACTCTATCTTTTTTACTGAAGAAACCAAGAAAATGATTCTAAGCACCAATGGAAAGTGAGAAAGTAAACCAAGAAGGAGAGGGACAGAAGATCAAAAACTGAAATTAGGTCTAAAAACTATGTCCAGATTGACCTGTGAACTACACATGAGTGGAGCAGACTCAGTTGTTTGAACTGAGATCTAAGCTTCCCTCCGTCATAGAGGTACCATAGTTTGAAATACAAACATAAGCAAGTTAACTGACTGTGACTACTACTACTACCACCACCACACACACACACACATATACACACACATGCTTTGGAGAGAGAGAACTTAATGTTTCAAGCATAACATCAATAATGTTCAAGATACAATTCAAAACTTCAAACATGAGAATAGCAAGGGCAGTGTATCCCATTGTCAATGCAACAGATGACTATCCTGAGATGATTCAGATGTTAGAAATATGAAACAAAGCAGCAAAAACAGCTTCTATAACTATGCTAAGTGAATTGTAAGATCACATACTCATGATGAAAGAAAAATAGAAATTCTCCAGAAGAGAATCAGAAAATATAAAAAAGAACTAAAGAGTTACAAAATTGTTGAAGAAAATGCCATTTTAATAAAAAATAAATCACCTGATGAAAGAAAAGTCCATCCACATGAAGAAAATACAAAGTATTTGGAAGTATAATTCACTATAAAAGGTACACAAATAGCAAATAATCACAGGGAAAGAAATTAGAGTTTGTCATTAGAGAAATGGAAACCGAAACCATAAATGACACAGCACTACATATCTATAAAAATAAATAAAGTTATAAATCTAGAGAACCAACTGTGAAGACATTTTGCCAATCTGGATGTCTCACAAATTGTTGTTGGCAACGTAAAAGAATATAACCCTTAAGGCAACACCTGGTATGGTATTAAACATACAACCGGCAAAATACGCAGTCTTTCCACTTTCTACACATTCACCCAAGACAAATAATAAAAAAAAGAAAAATTCCATAAAAAGACAAATTCAAGAATATTCATAGCAGCTTTATTCGTAATAGCCACAATTAGAAACAACCCTATTATCTAGCAACAGGTGAATGGATAAACATGTGATGGCATATTACTCAGCAGTAAAAACACCAGTGGAGAGTACTGAGTGCAGCAACATGATAAGACTTGAGAATCAGTAGGCCAAGTAAAAATGGTCAAAAGCAACATAATATGAATTCTAGTATATGATTATGTATAATTTTGTAAAAAGTAAACTGAATTGTAATAACAGACGACAGATTGTTCAATTTCTGGGGCTTTGAACAAAGAGACAGATACATTGCAAAAAGTTACAAGGACTATTTCAGGGGAGAACAAATTGTCCCGCATACTGTTTGTATTATTTTCACAGCTCATAATTTGGCATCATCTGTTCCATGGCGTATTTTAAATGTTTGCAGCTTATTGTATGCAAATCACTGCTGATACAATTTAACATAAAAATAGAGAGATAGGTAAACTGAAAAGTCAAAGGTCCAATTCTTTCGTGGTCATATAACTTACGAAATAGAAGAAAAAAACAATGATGTACCAAGCTTAAGAATTTTGGAACAGAGCCAAATAAGATTGCAGGAGCCAAAAGGAAATAATGAAGAAATATAAATGTATATTAGCAATTAGAATATACAAATACTAGCATTGATAAATAAATTCAATACCTGGTTTGCTGAAAGAATCCAATTAAATAGATAAACCACCAGCTAATCTAATCAAACAAGGGAATAATCACATAAACATACTGAGAAAACTAATTACAGGACAATATTTTACTCAACTCTGTTCAAATAAATTTGAAAATTGACTTCAAATTCTCGGAAAATATAAATTACGGGGAGAGCATAAAATGTAAACAAACCAATTACCCAATTACCGTACTAGGATTTGAGAAAGCAGTCAAATCGCTCCTCTCCAAAATAAAACAAGACTCAGATTTTACACGAGCGACTCTATCAAACCTTCAAGATATAAATATTTGTAGTGTTATTTAAGTGTCTCCAAACAGAGAAAGGAAGAAAACCTCCCTCTCTTTTATCTGACTTTCCTTTGGAGGTAGTTCATATGACTTTTCTTTATTTGTTCTTGGCTGTCTTCAAATGCTTAGATTACAGTGATGAGCCAGGTGGATTACAAGTTGCACCCATGCCGCAAAGTCCCTCTGTACAGCACATACCTGTCTCTTTCCAGTTGTTTCCTTTATGTCTGTGGGAAGACTGAATGGAGAGAAGGAACTCTTCATTGCTTTGGGGGAACACAGTCTAGTGACACACCAGGCTGGACACCCTATAATTTGGTAGAACAGCATTGGATCTTTACTACTGAGTTGAGCTGCGGTCCTCTCTTTTCTACTCCTGTGAGAAGGATTGATCCCAGGATAATTAGACAGCAATTCTTACAATCCTCTTCATATTTAAATGATGAAGGCAATCCATGTTTATTACAGTTTGTTTTTAACTTCAGCTCATTCATCATTTAAATTTGAATATAAGATGACCTATAAAAATCAGTGGATTTTATTCTATATAAGAGCATTTAAATAATTTATCTCTTTTATGTTTAGGATTTATCCTACTTAAAACAAATAGAAAACACAGTAGACTGGTGATTCTCAACCTTCCTAATGTTGTGGCCCTTTAATGCAGTTCCTGTGGGTCATGACAGAATTGCTGTTGAGAACCGCTGCAGTAGACCCTTTATAGTTGACCACCTCCCTCACTTACCACCTCCTGAAGTTGGGCTAATTTTCATAGACTGGACATGCACCACACATACGTGTTGACCTAAGTCCTTAGATAGACTACCTCTGCATATTGACCAGTTTGTTACACTCCCTTAGGCAGTCAACTTACAGAGGATTTACTATGTTTAATTCTGTGTTTCAATACTTCCTATTTGAAAGCAGTTACAATATAATCACTGCTGAGGAAAGCCAAATAAGTGATGTAACTGAACTTTAATGAGCAAATAATATTAGTAGCATATTTTTAAGATGTTTTGTACTTGTAGAAAATACATATAAATACTCTTTACCATTTTGATATTTTAAGTGTACAGTTATCTGGCATGGATTAAGTACATTAAAATTGTGCAACCATCACCACCCTTCATCTAAATCCCTTGATGGTCTTAAAAAATTTATAAATATAAAACTTCATTGGCGGCGCCTATAGCTCAACCGGCTAAGGCGCCAGCCACGTACACCTAAGGTGGCGGGTTTGAATCCCCAGCCCGGACCCGCCAAACAACAATGGCTGCAACCAAAAAAAAAATAGCCGGGCGTTGTGGCGGGCGCCTGTGGTCCCAGCTACTTGGGAGGCGGAGGCAAGAGACTCGCTTGAGCCCAGGAGTTGGAGGTTGC